>JBBHDX010000663.1:0-23952 GCA_039519145.1 Kokia cookei
TATGTCCCTGTTCTTCGTTCCATTACGTATTGCTGCGAAGGAGTTTTATGAAAAGAGTTTTAGGAGTGGTTCTTTCGTATTCACACAAGCACACAGTCTTTCATTCATTCATCCATCCATCAAACAATTATGAACTTTCATTCATTCAGAGAAATGTTGTAGTTTTCATTGTTATTGTTTTTCCACTACCCAGGGGTATTTTCGTAATTTTGTCCTACAGGGGCATTTTCGTAATTTTTCAAAAAAAACAGAAAGTTCCTCGGTGATTTTGTCAAAAGTATTTTGGAAATTTTAAAGTTCCGGGGTAATTTTGGGAAAAAAAAATTTGGAAATCCAGGGGCGTTTCGGTAATTTTTGACCTCGGGGGTATTTTGGTAATTTTCCATAAATCAGGGTAAATTGGTAAAATTTAGTAAGTTAGGGATATTCCAAAAGTTGTAAAACTTTATGGGTTCTCTTTTTTTTTTAAAACATGGCTAGTTCCCTTTCGGGTTTTAGTCATTGTGTTTAGCCTATGACCGAGCCCTCTTGGTCAGGGTGAACCAAAGCTACGCACCAGGCAGGATTCGAATGGAGAGGAGGTGAGTCACGCGGACTGCTTAAATACCAAGCTCCCACCGAAACCATTCCTAGACATGCGCACAGAGGTTGCCACACCACTGAGCCCTCTGAGTTAGGGTGAACCGAAGCTACGCACCAGGTAGGATTCCTGCGAAGAGGAGGTGAGTCACTAGGACTGCTTAAATACCAGGCTCTTCCGGATCCAATCCTAGACATGCGTACAGGGGTTACCACACCCTAGCTCAGTGACTTAGCCATAGGTTTGTTTAGTGCATTAAGTCTTATGTGGTTTTGTGTTTGAGTAGTCTAGTCCTAGGGTTCAAGTTCCTATCATTCTATTCTACGTTCCATGCCTTTTCTACCCTTATACAATTCATAAATCACATAATCACACATATAGTTAGGGTACTTACCTGGTGGACTGCGGGTCGGAGACTTAGGTGCCATGCCAGAAAACCTGCCTTATTTCAAAGAAAATCATTTGGGCTCGAATTGAAAAAGTTTTGGGCCTTAGCCCACAGGCCGAGAGTTTAAAACTGGGCTCTGATACCAAACTGAAACACCCCACACCCGGCCCACGAGCCTGAACCGGATCTGGTATGTTCCTTAAGTAAACCGGTTTCAAAATTCTTTGTTTCTTAGAGAAAATTTGTGTATTTTCAGAAAAATTTCGTTTTGGGTTGGGCTTAGCTTAAAAACCCATTTATTTAATTTTATAAATCCAATTTAATTAAGGTGACAAAAGAATTTTTGAGTTCATTTTTAAGAAAAATAATTTTGTACTTACTTACATCCAAATTAGTTCGTGACATAATATCTAATAGTAAAGCAAAAAGAAATAAAGAAATTCACTTGGGCCTTATGGCCTTATTACATCAATCAAAACCCCAAAAAAATAATAAAATTTAAGTACTTAATATAAATAACAGTCCCAAATAATAAAAGTCTTTCCTTGCTATGCATGGCCACCTTTAGCTCCTGCCGACCCGGTCCATTACTGATCATCTCCTGAAAAATATTCCCCAACGGGGTGAGTCAACAGACTCAATGTGTACACAAACTAACATTCAACAATTCAGGCATACATGTTCATATCAAAGACATATTCATAAAAAGAATGATGCAACCCAAACCCAAGCCTATTTGTCCATCCGCTACACACCACCCGTACCTGCCAATCACACCGTGGGGACTACTAAGTCAACCCTCCATCCGCTACACACCATCGAAGGCAGTCGCTGCAGTCGACGTGCTCATCGCCCATATAATTTGTGTCATTAGACACCATATTCAAATAATGTAACCGAAGTTACCAAATTCAGATAATGTAACCGAAGTTACCATATTCAAATTTTGTGACCGTAGTCACCATATTCCGTTGGTGAGACCGAAGTCAACACCTTCTTCCCCTTTCACATATATCCCGAATGCCCCATATATTTTATAACATGCATAACATACTTAATTTCTCATCTATTCACATGTTCAACAATATATCATATTCATAATCCTATCAAAAGTAGGAAACGTACCTGGGTACTTTTACCACATTTATGGTACTTAGCCATATTCACATTCTTATGCATATTCATATATTAAAAATAATTGCCATATGATATATCGAAAGTTAGTGTGAGTACACACCTGATTTGCTTAATAGATTCCTTGAGATCCCGAAAATCCCGATCTAGGCTTTAGATCTGTTAATTCCTATATTCGGCCCATCATATATAAACATATTAATAACCTTTTCGATTTTAAAACCAAATCCTACTAGGAATGGTATTACTAACACTTACCTTGTTTGCCGATTTGATTGATAATCAAATCCCGAAGATTTGTGTTCTTCCCTTGAAATCGGCTAACCATTAAATCCATTGATTTGATTAGTCTCTGATTAAAACAAATAGATCTAGACATTTAAGAAAGAACCTTGGCCGATTATAACCACTTACCTTAAGATGAGATCTCAAAAATCGGTTCCTTGCTCCCTTTAGTGATATCGAAATTCCTATAATTCATATGTTAGATCTAACATATAAAACGTAACCTTCGACCAAATATATATTTATCTTACCTTAGATCCTTGATCCTTGTTTTCAACAATTGTAGAAACCTGAGAGACCCCTTGCAGATTCGGCCAAAAAAAACAAGAATAGGGATTAGACCCTTCTCTTTCGGCAACTAGCAAAGAAAAGAATTTGAATAGCTTAACCTTACCTTTAATGCCTTTAGCCGATTGCTTCCTTGCCTAGAGTCACAGAGATTCGGCTATGGAGATTTAACAGGGATCAAAGAAGTGTTTTGGCTTGACAATAGCAAAGGAGAGGAGAAGAAAAGATGGAGTTTTGCTTAGGAGAAAATTCGGCAGAGAGAAAGAGGGGCTAGGGAATTTTCGGCACACTTAGGAAAAAGATGAGAGAATAGCCTAACTCTCCTCCTTTAGCCGAAATTACTAGGCCAAGAGTCCTTGACTTGGCCACCACTCTTCCTTGTGATAATATTATCTCTTTTATTTAAAAATAAAAGTGTTTAATCCATCATTTATCTCCTCAATAATTATATTAAAAAAATTAATCCTTTATTTATCACTTATTATTCACATATTTATGAGAATAAAACACCTTTATTTCTAGAAACATGTGCCGTCCACCTCAGCCTTCTGGAAGCAAAAATATAACCTTCATTATTTGCTTCCCAAGTGACTCGAACTCAGGCCCAACACCTTGCATGTGGCGCCATTTCCATAGGCCCTAAGTGGCATCTTCAGGCCACTTTTCCAAGCCTGTTTGTGTGTCAAATTTTACCAACTTTTACTTTTAAGGCCCCCTTGCCTTAATTTCCTATTTTAAACTTTAAAACTCGTCATTTTAGGATCATTTCTAAGTTTCCTAAAATTTTCGATCGGCTCTGTAACTTGCCATTTTTCTTACATTTCCAGGTTTCCCGAAATGTTCACTTTCCATTTTTGAAACATTTCCAAAAATGTTCAGGTTTCCAAAAATGTTCAAGTTTCCAAAAATGTTCAGGTTTCCAAAAATGTTCATTTCCATTTCCATGCATTTCTAGAATTCCAAAAATATCAAAAATTTATTCATAGTGCTTAAGACTTGTCATTTCGTACAATTAAACTGAAAATGCATAGGCCCTTTCCAGGATGTTACATGGATAATCCTGCCGAGGATGTGAATTACATCAGAAATAAGGGTGGAAACCCTTATTCAAATACATACAATCCTGGCTGGAGAGATCACCCAAATCTGAGATGGGGAGGAAACCAAGGAGGAGGTAATAATTCAAATCAAGTTAAAAATACTAATTATCAACCTCCTTATTTGCAGAAACCTCAGGATAGGGTCAACCCAAGTGACCATACTGCATGTGGTCAACGTCTGGATAGAATCGAGGGAGAGATGCAGTCAATGAGAACGGATGTAAAGCAGGTGCAGTCTGAGTGCACCAATTCAACAAGAACATTGACTAAACTTGAGGATCAAATGAGCCAATTGATGAGCATGATGGGTGACATCAAAAGACAAATTGGCACAGGTATTCCCAGCAATACAGAAAATAATCCTCGGAGGGAAGGTAAGGAGCACGTGAAAGCAATAGCGCTCCGATCGGGCAAAGTACTGAGTAGCCTAGAAAACCCTACTCCGGAGGTAAATATGGAGAATACTGATGATCCTCAAGAGAAATCCCTAGAGGCTAAAGATGAACCAGAATTAGAGGAGGTAATCGCACCAGCAGCAGAGCCAGAAAAAGAAATAACTAAAGATTCTGCCGTTACAAAAATCCCATTCCCTTCAAGACTAGAAGAAAAGAAAAAGCGGGATGAAGATGAGTTTGTAAGTTTCCTAAACTTGTTCAAAACATTAAATGTTAACCTACCTTTAATTGAGTTAATTGAGAAAGTTCCTAAGTACGCCAAGTTTTTAAAGGAAATTATGTCTAGGCGTAGGAAAATTAAGGTAGGGAACAAGTTAATTTAAGTGCTTCCTGTAGTGTTATTATTTCAAGACAAGTTCCCTAAAAATTGAAAGACCCGGGAAGTTTTACTATTCCCATAGAGATAGGGAGCATTCATTTTAATAGAGCTCTATGTGATTTAGGAGCTAGTATTAATTTAATGCCTCTATCCATTTTTGAAAAACTCGGGTTAGGGGATCTCAAAACTACTCAAATAACATTACAGTTGGCTGACAGGTCTTCAGTACATCCGAAAGGAGTACTGGAAGATGTGTTAGTCAAAGTGCGAAGTTTTATTATCCCAGCAGATTTTGTGGTTCTTGATTTTGAAGAAGATCGTGAGATACCGATCTTACTAGGTAGACCTTTTCTAGCCACTTCTAGGTCCACCATTGATTTAGAAAAAAAATGAATTAACTATGAAAATCAATGGTGAGACTGAAATCTTTAAATGTGGTCATCAACCGAGCGAAGAGGAAGATAGGAGGAAGTTAGGGGAGCATTGCAAAGAATTATTTATTTCTAACACTCCCAAGTCAAGGGATATACTTCCTTTTATGCATGCAGAAAGAATAAATAGGTTTAAGGAAAGGGACAAGCGAGCAAAGGTGGAATGGCACGACGGACGATGGACTAATACTGATAGAATGGAAGAATCGTCCATCTGTGAATTGATGATACTGTCGGATGAATCTGGCAGTAAAACTTAAATTATTTGAATTGATGCTAAACTTTTGTAAATTATTGTATATTTAGCTAACTGTTTAGTATAGATTTTAATTTTCATTAACTTTGTGTTTTATAGAAACCGTAACACTCTAGAAAATGGAATTTTGAGTGAAAACAGAGCCAGTGTCGTAACACAGGACCCCTGTGTCGCAACACCAAGGGCAGTTTTAACAAAATTGAGAAAATTCTTTCCAAAGTCAGTATACTCAGAAATCCAAAAATCTAGAGTGTGTCGTGACATCGAACCCCGATGTCGCGACAATGAAAATCTGCCAGGGATGTCACGACACGGAACCCTTGTGGCAGACATCGCTGCAATTTTTTGCAGGGTTGACCCGACCCATATGCAAAACCCGATGGCTTAAACCATTAAAACACCTATTTTATAACCTAAAACCATATTTTACCTTTAGTTAAACATCTCTTAATCCTCTAATCTCCCAAACCTCTTAAACCCTAAAATTCATTATTCCCTTTTTCTTTAGATTTGTCGAAAAAATTTCCTCTTGAACTCTTACTTGGTGTAGGAAAAATAAGGAAGCATATCAAGGAATGACGAAAAAAATAGGTGACAAGGAAACCATGTAACAGCCCGATTTTGGGTCTAGTCGGAACAGTGGTTTTGGGACCACAAATCCGACGTAGTAAAATTTATTTTTATTATATTTTTATGGTCTACAATTTTATGGAAATGTTTCGTGAAAATTTCGTTCAAAAATTTTGACGATTGGGCACTCAATTTAGTCAAAAGGACTAAATTGTAAAAAGTGCAAAAGTTAAGTTCTACATGCTAGAGGTGTCTAATTGCTATGAAATTTAAAATTGAAGGTCCTTAGATGGTAATTAGACCATTGGTTAAGTTAGTGGACAAAAATGGACATGAAGTAAGAGAATTGTTATGTTTTAAGTTAGGGGCATTTTGGTCATTTGGTTAATAAATGAATTAAAAAGCCAAATTAAAAGCCAATTTTGTCCATCTTCTACCCCATGGCCGAAACTTGCATGGAGAAGACATAGCTAGGGTTTTCCAAGCTTCCAAGCTCGATTGTAAGTCCGTTCTAGCCCCGTTTTTAATGATTTTTACGTTTTTGAAATCCTCGTAACAAGATCTACCTATTTCTACCACTAATTTGAGAAATGATCAAGGTCTAGGGTTTGACCCATGTTAGATATTTGTGTATTTTGATGTTTAATGGTAGATTATGCAAATTTGATGTTGAATAAACGACTTTTACTAAGTGATTTTCGGTGAAAATGTCAAAAAGGACCTATTTGTAAAAGTTATAAAATGAGTAGTAAAAGTGTGATTTAATGAAAAATGTGGGCTGTTATAAGCATGAAAATAGTTCGGCTAGGCTTGGGTTTTAAAGAAATTGAATGAAATTTCATTTTACGAGCCTAGGGACTAAATTGTAAAAATGTCAAACGTTAGGGGTGTTACATTTAGTGGTATCAGAGCTATGGTTTAGTCGATTCTCGGACTAACCTAGCATATGTGAGAGTCTAGCTATACATGCCATATTACCACCTGTGATAGTGTGATATCTCCCGACTCTGATGAAATTGTTTTGTTGAGGCAGAGATGCTTTCCAACCGAGCTATTTTCGAAAACGCTGAAAGTGATACTAAGATATTTGAAAATGTGTTTGTGATAAGTTGAAACTTGGAAAGGTATGAATAAGAGTTCATGATATGTATGTGATGATGTACAAAATGAAATAACCATAAGTTGAGAAATATGGATAAAATGTCATTGTTCCGGTTGAACATTGTATTTCGATGGATTATGGTGATTTTATGAAATAGATAAAATGTTTTAAATGTTGCAAAAAGAATTTAGCCCGCCCGAACGGTAATCCTGAATTAAGCTCTCTCGAGCATATGTTATGAAATGGATTTAGCCCGGACGGGTAATCCAGAGTAAGCCTTTAGAGCATACGTTATCGAAAGGATTTAGCCTGAACTGGCAATCCTGTTATGTCATATGTGGCTCGAGAGTGTGCTCTATGAATATGTGCCAAAAGGGCACTTTTGAATATGAATTGACGGATTGTTGACATGTATACCTTGAGTATACTACTCGAGTATCCATCGAAATTACAATAGTTCAATGGGAATTATTCTTGAAATATGAAAGGTGAAATGAAATGAAAGTTTATATTGTGATAAGCTCATCTATGTTTGTTTGGCATTCATATGATGTTATGTGCCTAACTTGTTTGATTAAGTGAATGTGATAAGTAAACTTACTCAAAATCTATGGAATGTATGTATAAGTGCACTTGTTTGAATAAGATAATTGGAAAGTTCGTGTAACATAAATATGTATGTTAATTAGCTTAAAGTGAACTATATGATTGTGAAGATATGATGTTGATGATGAATGTTAAGTCACGTATTATATGAGAGTCTAGTTAGAGGCTTTACGACCTCACCCCCTTACCAATGTGGTATTTTATAACGAAATTTCACGAGATTTATATTGAATAAGCTCACAAGTGTGAAACTAAAGAGCTCAGTGGTGGAGTAATTATTAATACGGGCAGAGATAAGAATAGTTTGGCAAGTGAATACAGTTCTGGAAGAGACGTCAGATTGTTCTAAAGATTATTCAGATTACGCAATGTCACGGTTAAAGAAAAAGTTAGTCTCAGCTAATCGACTCATTTAGGTATGGTGTCTAAAGTATGTATTTGCTGGAATTTCTTCCGGATTGATTTCCGTTAGTGAATGGAATAATATGGGACTAATGATGACAGAATTAGTCAGAGAAATGATACGTGAGTTGTAAAGATGTCTGTGTGTAACAGTTATAGTTGAATAGATTATGATGATCTCTCCTGAGTATTCTATATATTCGTTTGTCCTCTGGGGTTTATGTAATTGTTCATTCTCTGATGAAATTCTTATCGTGTGAGAATGCTACCTAACTCTAATGTTAGACGAAAGCACTGTTGGTCTGTGTAACACCCTGAATTTGGGCCTAGTAGAATTGGGCCTATTGGGCCTTGGGCATGGGAGCGTTTAAAATTTTTGAGAACAAGAGAACGGCACTAATGCAAGTTGGACCTATTAGGTGAGTGATTTTGGAAGGTTAGGGGGCTTCCATGAAGTCTTGGGTTCAAACCTGGGCTTTAGGAAAAATTTTGGTTTAGGTGAATAAAACCCTGGATGTAAGTGAGTAGGCTTTAAGAATATTGTTGGGGAAATCATGACGCAAGGAAGCATGTGGCCTAGTGGTTGTGGCGTCATTAAGGTTGTAAGGGAGCCTGGGTTCAAGTCTTGGCCCTTGCAGAATTTTTAAATTTTGCTCTTAAAAGAATCTGGACACTGGCCATAGGCTTTATAAATATTTGCGCATGTTTTAAGTCACAGAAGAGCTTGTGGTCTAGTGGCAAGGTGGCATGTGGAGTAATCTTGAGGTCTGAGGTTCGAGTGTTGGCACAGCATAATGGGGTATTTATTTTGCTGCCAGGACGGCTAGAGTTTGTGTTGCAGTGAAAGTCTGATGGATGAGAGGTTTGAAATGGTCATGGAGAGATGGTAGGAGCAAATCTTGGAGAAGACTAGGGAGAGATTGGTGGAGTGAATCAAGGAGTTGGGGAAGTGGAGAGTTGTGCCGTTTGGGGAGACTCTATTTGGTCAATTCGGCTGAGGGGGGAAAAGTTAGTCATTTCGGCATTGGACTAGGGGTTGCCGAATTCTCCTTGCTCTCCTCCCATATTTCGGCTTTTGAGTTTTTTTCTTCCTAGAATTATTTCGGTTGCTTTCTTTAGGTAATTGAAGGTGTTAGGCATTTTGCACTTTTCTGTTCTCTGCACATTTCTACATTTCTTTTCCTCTGCACACGGTTGCACTCTTCTTTTCCTCTGCTGCCGACTCCTCCCTCTTCACAACCTAATTGGGCTGTTTTCTTCCACATCTTTTCTTTCGTCCTACTATACAATTGAGCCATCGGCAAATCGCTTGTTGCTTTCACCCTCCTCTGTGACCGATTATAGCCTCATCTCTCCCTCGCTGGTTGAGTTCTCTTGACTTCTCTTTCTAGCCGAATACCCCTTCATCTTGTGGCTCCATTCTTTTTCTGTTCTCTTCTGATAGATCCTTATTGGTTAGGCCGAATACTCCTCACCTCCTGGGCTAGCCATTTTCGATTATTTTGCTGTTAGGGGATTGGTCGAGTACTCTTCGGTTCTACCATTGCTTGGTAAGTCAATCTTCATAAGATCTCCTGACAAACGGTAAGGGTAAGTTATGGTACCCTTCGTTCTTCTAATCCGAATGTTGCCTTTTTGTTGATGGGATAGTAGTTGATTCTATCTAACAACGTTTGGTTATAATCCAGATTCTAGGCAAGGCGTGGGATCGTTTCTGAGCCACGAACGTTGAGAGATTAAGTCTGTAGTCAGGCAAGGTAAGGGAAATATTTCGGAGTATGTGCTATCAAAAGGGCGTTACCCTAGCGATTAAAGACTAACATCGGATTTCGATGGTTCTAGGTTGGGTGCTCGTGGATCTGGGAGCGACTCCGGAATAAAGGTGTGTAATCACACCCCACTTTACCGTGAATCGACGAAAAGCCGAAAAGCCGAAACTTCGGCATTCGAGCCTCACGAGCGTGCGAGCGCTCGTGTGGTAAACCGAGCCCATGAGCATGGGCGCTAGACTGTAGAAGCCACCACGAGCGTTCTCGTGGGCTTAGGTCGTAATGGGCCTTGTTGGGCCGAGATGGGCCATGTGGGCCCAATGGGCTCCTGGGCCCCACATGGGTAAAATTCACGATAGAGACAACTAATGGATTGGGCTGCGAAAGTCGCATAGCCGTGATTGAAATTGGGCTGAATGGGCCACACGAGCGTGTGGGCCCACTTGGGCCGGATATTGGGCTTAAGCCCATTTACACTGTTTTGACCTTATATGTTATCTGTGTCGCTCGGTAGACCTTCGGGAAGGTCGTAAATTACTGAAATACCTCGATTTGTAAAATTACTGAAATACCCTCGGTTTGCAAAATTACTGAAATACCCTCGGTTTGCAAAATTACTGAAATACCCTCGGTTTGTAAAATTACCAAAATACCCTCGATTTGCAAAATTACTGAAATACCCTCGGTTTGCAAAATTACCGAAATACCCTCAGTTTGTAAAATTACCGAAATACCCTCGATTTGTAAAATTACCGAAATACCCTCGATTTGTAAAATTACCGAAATACCCTCGGTTTGTAAAATTACCGAAATACCCCAGTTTGTAAAATTACTGAAATACCCTTATAGGGTAAAATGACTATTTTGCCCTTGTGGGTAAATGACTGACTTAGACTATGAATTTGACTGATTTGACTGTGATTGTATGACTGTGTTTTAACTGACTTGACTGTGGTCGTGTGACTGATATGCTTTTAATATATGTTTAAATGACTGTTACTGAGCATGGCCATTTTGCATACACGTGTAATGATTGAGCATGACATACACGACATATTGCATGGGGTTGGGACATTGATACGGAGGAATGTAACATCCGGGATTTAGGGGTTATGCGGTTAGTGCATAATTCAAGTGATAGTGGGCCTAGTGTGTGTTTGGATGTGTTTTAAGGGTTTCGAGAACCCTAGGATGTAGGAGAGTGCCTTAGAAAAATATTAGATTTTAAGTTTAGTAGGGGGAGCTAGGCTAAGGAGGCCTTAAGGAAATTTGTGAGGGAATTTGGACATGAGATTGGGCTTGGTAAAGTGGCATGGAGGCGCCACTTAGGGCCTTGGTAGGTGACGCCTCAAGCAAGTGGAGAAGGGCTCAGGTTCGAGTCATGTTGGCAGCAGGGGAGTATGGCTTTATTTTGCATTTTGGCGTCAAGAAAGGGGGAAGGTGTTGGACGGCATATGGGACTTTAAAAGATGAGGATAAAACTTGTTTTCTTCTTTTAAAATTCGGCTAAGGTAGGTGGATGAAGGTTGGACTCATTCAAACTATTTTGAATGAGTGTTGAAGAGAGAAAATAGGAGAAAATTATGGGATAGAGGGTGAGGTGAGAAGCAATGGCCGAATATAGGACTCTAGGGGTAGCATTTTCGGCTTTGAATATGGTGGTAGTGTGTGCCGAAATTTAGCCTTAGTGTGTGTGCCGAATTTTTTTCTTTCTCCTCTTTTTCATGCCGATTTTCTTTATGTGAAGAAGCCACCTAGTTTCAGTAAGGCCATTTTTATTTTATTCTTTTTCACCCTATTTGCTAGCTTGGCCGAATCTATCACCTTTCCCAAACTTCTTCTTTTATTTTGTGTTAGCCGAATATCTCATCTCCATTTGGGAGCTCTCATCTTCTTCTCTTTACCTTCTATGTGTTCATTCGAATCATCATCTTCCCCAAGACCAATCTTTATTCTCATTATTGACAAAAGCCAAAACCTCTCTACTATTGATCACCATAGCCGAATCTTTCAGCCTCTCCTCTCTCTCTTTTATTTCGCAAGTCTTTGAGGCCGAATCTTCTAAAGTGGTGCCATTGACTACTTTCTTGTAGTCTCTTCAAGCAGGCGTTAGTGGTAAGTAACGTGTAAGGGTAAGCATTTTCTATCCTAGCAATCGGTTTGGGCTCTCTTTCAATTAGTGTGCCGAAATCAAGTGGTTAGGCCTTGGTTTAAGGATGGCCGAATGTTTATTAAGCCATGATCTTGTGTTTTGTTTGTAGCCATTGTGAAGGAGGTCTTTCGGGATTTGAAGTGATCAAGGTAAGTGATATGTAGTATTCGGCCAAGGGCATTTTTCTTAGATTATTGCTAATAGCCGATTCTAACAGTGGCTTAAGTAGGGATTTCGACAACTTCAGGAGCAAGTGACAGTTTCGGGATTTGGATAAGCAAGGTAAGTAAGCAGAAGCCTTCGGGATTCAAGTCCATTTCGGTAAGGATACTTAGTAAGTATAGATTTGATTTATTTGGATTAAGATCTTATCGATTAACCATTTGGTTCTGATTAAGTATTGTTGATGGAGGCGAATACCAGTCAAGGAGAGAAAGGGGTAGTCCCTATCCCTAAGTTTAAGAGGAGATCAGTCTCTGCAGTACGGGATTGGCCACCAGGGTGTGGGCCAGCAGCAGAGCAGGATAATAGGCAGATAGCGGTAGTTTCGCTTAGTGATAGCATCGGGATTGAGAGCGTAGTGCTTCAAGTTATCAGGTGTGTGGTTAGCCTACAATTTTCCGGTTGTATGTTATACTTGCATGTGTATGTGTATATGTTAATAAGTGCAGTGGCAATTATGAAATGGATACCCTAAAGGGGGTATGTCGATAATCAGGTCAGTATCAATTATTGATGAGATTGTGAATATGAATGTGAAATATGATTGAATGCCTGAATAACATGTACATGCATTATTTATCATGACACTATTGTATGTTGCATGTGCATGGGATGGGATATGATATATGTGAAAGAAGGACAGGGTGTACATTTATGTACGTGGTTTAGTGATAGCTACGAGCAGGGATGGGCGCGAGGGGGTGATCTCACGTGGATTGATGAGTGGCTCTGTGCCTCATCGTGGTTGGTATCGGCTTTGTGCCATATCGTGGTTGATGATGTGCTATGTGCCTCATCGTGGTTTGATGTTAGCTACGAGCTACATCGTGGTTGCGTGACTGGGTCCGTTGTGGATTATTTGTGATTTTTTCCGTGGACGGCATTAATTGCCAAATTGGTGTGTAGCGGTTGGAGGGTGATTTAGTAATCCCCTGGTGTGTGGTGGCTGGATACGGGGGTGTGTAGAGGATGGACCCTAGGTTGGGTTGGGTGCACTTTGCATAATCATGTGTGGCATATGTGGTTATTGGTGTGGTTATGGGCCAAGCCCAATATGTGGAATCATGTGGATTAATTGCCTTATTATCTGATATGTGGTTTGATGTGGTTATGGGCTAAGCCCATGTGGGTGGAAATCTGTGGACTAATTACACACTGAGTCTGTTTGACTCACCCAAATATTTATCAAACATCGCAGGTGATACGTGATTCTTGGACCGGGTTGGAGTGGATACAGAGGTGGCCATGCAGAAGTTAATTTTATTTATTCCATGCAGAAGATGTTTTATTTAATTTTATGCACTTTATATTTTAAGTATTTTTGAATAATTATTTGATGTAATAAGGGCCACTTAAAGTATTTGAAGTTTATTATTATGTTTTAGTTGGATTGACGATTAAATTACTATTTGGAAATGATTTTATTTTTAGCAACTTACATTTTAAAAATATATATTAAAGTTTTAAATCCGGATATTTGTAACAACAAAATTTTACTTAGAATTTTAAATATACAATGTTTTACAAATGACAACAAATTTTTATGTTTTCACCCTTAAGTCAAATTCTTTTCAAACGTTTTCCTCAGTGGCATACCAAATTCGGTCATGGTGTTTGGGCCGGGTTTGGGGTGTTACAGTTTGGTATCAGAGCCCGGTTCAAAACTTGGCTTTGAGGGTTTTGGGTCCAAAAACATTTTCCAAAGATGGGCTTTTCAAAAATATAGACTTTTATGAACTATTTCAGGTTATTCTGGCATGGCACCTGTATCTCCGGCCCGAAGTCCACCAGGTAAGTACCCTAACTACTGAAGTGATTTGTATATGTGAACTATATGGGCATTATGGGATCGTAGATTAGTAGATTAGGGCTATTGAACCCTAGGACTAGTCTACTCCAACACAAGAATGCATAAGACTTAAGAATAACTAAACAAACCTGTGAAGTAAGTCGCCGAGTTAGGGTGTGGCAACAGTTGTGCGCATGTCTAGGAGTGGATTCAGTAAGAGCTTGGTACTTAAGCAGTCCTAGTGACTCACCTCCTCTTTACTCGAATCCTACCTGGTGCGTAGCTACGGTTCACCCTAACCAAGAGGACTTATTCACCGGCTAAATTCGATAATTAAAACCCGAAAGGGACTAGCCATACTGTTTTATAAAAACCTTAGTTTTTTTAAAATCACCAAATTACCTCTTTTAATTTGAAAACACTAAATTAGATTTTGAGAGAAACATTTTTCGAAATATTCCCGATTTACAAAATTACCCAAATACCCCTGGGTTGGGAATGGATAAAATGCCCATAGTAGTATGGTGGAGAATGAATGTGTTCTGTTGATGAATGTGAATGTGATTCTCTGAATTAGAATAGTGAACTTGAGCTGAAACTTTGATTGATCGAAAGAACTACTTCTAAAACCTTTCTTCATAAAATTGTTCGCGGATAATCAGTGGAACAAATTACTAATGCATAAAACTTTTAATCAGATTAAATCGCGACGTTAGATATGAGTTCTAGAGGACGTGGTCGAATGACTGTATCGGAACCAATAGGGTCTGGCCATGGGTCAGAAAATGATGTGCCGCCGCCAGCAGTGGGCGCGGAGGATCAAGATCAGACAGGAGGAGATGACGCAGTATCGCAGGCTATGCTGCGAGTGCTAGAGCAAGTGGCAAGAGCTAGTATGGGAAATGGAGCTCGGAAGTCAGTATCGGAAAGACTTAGGTCAAACGGAGCTGAGGTTTTTAGAGGAGTATCCGGAGTAGCTCCGAATGTAGCGGAGTATTGGTTAGAAGCAGTCGAAAGAATCATGGATGATTTGGACTGTACTGCTGAGGAAAAGCTGAAAGGTGCTGTCTCGTTGCTCCGAGACGAGGCTTATCGATGGTGGCTCACTGTCAGGCAAGGTGTCCCTGCAGATCGATTGGATTGGGAGTATTTTAAGCTTAAGTTTGAAGGGAAGTATGTTGGAGCCAGTTACTTAGACTCGCAAAGGAAGGCGTTTCTAAACTTGGTTCAAGGAAGTAAGTCGGTAGCAGAGTATGAAGCGGAATTTGTGCGGTTAAGTCAGTATGCCAAGGGGATCGTGGCTACTGATTACGAAAGGTGTGTTAGATTCGAAGATGGATTGCGAGATGAGCTACGAGTGTTGATTGCTCCGCAAAGAGAAAGGGACTTTGCTATTCTAGTGGAGAAAGCTCGGATAGCTGAAGAAGTTAAGAGGACCGAGAGACAGAATCGAGAAAAGGATAGGAATTGGAACAAGAGGAGTTTTGGACCGTCAGTATCATCTGGGGATTTTCAGAAAAGACCAAGGATTGAGAATTCTGTACGTGCACCTGTACCAGTTGCTGAGAATCGGAGTCGTCCATGTGCTCGGTGTGGAAGAGCTCATGCAGGAGAGTGTTGGGGAAATAGTAAGGAATGTTTCCGGTGTGGGTCTAAGGCTCATTTGGTTAGGAATTGTCCTCAGGCGACGAGGGGTCGTGGTCCAAACCATGGAGGAAATGGTTCTGGCCGAGGTCGTGGAACACCAAGCAGAGGTGCTGAAGGTTCAGATGCGAGACAACCAAGGTTGGTTTAGGCAGTCAGTCGTCGCGAGGAGGAAGATGTGCCAGATGTGATAACGGGTACGTTCCTTGTTTCTGGAATACCCTTTATTGCTTTGTTTGTTATGATTAGCTCATTCTTATATGGCTAGTGAAGTGCCTGGAACCTTGGATGTGAACTTAGAGACTGTACCTAGAAAGATGACGTACTTAGTTATTTAGGGATCAGTGGTAGTAGATAAACTTCGTAAGCAAGTGCTTTAGAAGTGCAGGGAGTAGCTGTACCCTAGCTTAGTTTAGCCAAGTAATTTCGAGGACGAAATTATTTTTAAGGAGGGTAGAACTGTAACATCCAGGATTTAGGGGTTATGCATTTAGTGCATAATTCAAGTGATAGTGGGCTTAGTGTGTGTTTGGATGTGTTTTAGGGGTTTCGAGAACCCTAGGATGTAGGAGAGTGCCTTAGGAAAAATATTAGATTTTAAGTTTAAAAGGGGGAGCTAGGCTAAGGAGGCCTTAAGGAAATTTGTGAGGGAATTAGGACATAAGATTGGGCTTGGTAAAGTGGCTTGGAGGCGCCACTTAGGGCCTTGGTAAGTGACGCCACAAGCAAGTGGAGAAGGGCCGAGGTTCGAGTCATGATGGCAGCAGGGGAGTGTGGCTTTATTTTGCATTTTGGCGTCAAGGAGAGGGGAAGTGTTGGACGGCATATGGGACTTTAAAAGATGAGGATAAGACTTGTTTTCTTCTTTTAAAATTCGGCTAAGGTAGGTGGATAAAGGTTGGACTTATTCAAATTATTTTGAATGAGTGTTGAAGAGAGAAAATAGGAGAAAATTATGGGATAAGGGTGAGGAGAAAGCTAGTGGCCGAATATAGGACTCTAGGGGTGGCATTTTCGGCTTTGAATATGGTGGTAGTGTGTGCCGAAATTTAGCCTTAGTGTGTGTGCCAAATTTTTTTCTTTCTCCTATTTTTCATGCCGTTTTCTTTATGTGAAGAAGCCACCTAGTTTCGGTAAGGCCATTTGTATTTTATTCTTTTTCTCCCTATTTGCTAGCTTGGCCGAATTTATCACCTTTCCCAAACTTCTTCTTTTATTTTGTGTTAGCCGAATATCTCATCACCATTTGGGAGCTCTCATTCTCTTCTTCCTTTACCTTCTCTGTGTTCATTCGAATCATCATCTTCCCAAAGACCAATCTTTATTCTCATTATTGACAAAAGCCGAAACCTCTCTTCTTTTGATCACCATAGCCGAATCTTTCAGTCTCTCGCTCTCTCTCTTTTTTATTTCGCAAATCTTTGAGGCCGAATCTTCTAAAGTGGTGCCATTGAGATTACTCTCTTGTAGTTCCTTTCAAGCAAGCGTTAGTGGTAAGTAACGTGTAAGGGTAAGCATTTTCTATTAGCAATCGGTTTGGGCTCTCTTTCTATTGGTGTGCCGAAATCAAGTGGTTAGGCCTTGGTTTAAGGATGGCCGAATGTTATTAAGCCATATTGTTGTGTCTTTTGTATGTAGCCAATGTGAAGGAGGTCTTTCGGGATTTGAAGTGATCAAGGTAAGTGATATGTGGTATTCGGCCAAGGGCCAATTTTCTAGATTTATTAGAAAGCCGATTCTAACAGTGGCTTAATAGGGATTTCGACAACTTCAGGAGCAAGTGACAGTTTCGGGATTTAGATAAGCAAGGTAAGTAAGCAGAAGCCTTCGGGATTCAAGTCCATTTCGGTAAGGGTATTTAGTAA
This sequence comes from Kokia cookei, assembly GCA_039519145.1. Taxonomy (NCBI): domain Eukaryota; kingdom Viridiplantae; phylum Streptophyta; class Magnoliopsida; order Malvales; family Malvaceae; genus Kokia; species Kokia cookei. The sequence continues at coordinate 17,358 of JBBHDX010000663.1, forward strand.
GTATAGATTTGGTTTATTTAGATTAAGATGTTATCGATTAACCATTTGGTTCTGATTAAGTATTGTTGATGGATGCGAGTACCAGTCAAGGAGAGAAAGGGGTAGTCCCTATCCCTAAGTTTAAGAAGAGATCAGTCTCTGCCGTACGGGATTGGCCACCAGGGTGTGGGCCAGCAGCAGAGCAGGACAATAGGCAGATAGCTGTAGTTTCGCTTAGTGATAGCATCGGGATTGAGAGCGTAGTGCTTCAAGTTATCAGGTGTGTAGTTAGCCTACCGTTTTCCGGGATTTATGTGATACTTGCATGTGTTGTATTGTGTTATATATGTGCTGATAAGTGCAGTGGCAATTATGAAATGGATACCCTAAAATGGGGTATGTCGATAATCAGGTCAGTACCAATTATTGATGAGATTGTGATTATGAATGTGAAAATATGATTGAATGTCTGAATAACATGTACATGCATTATTTATCATGACACTATTGTATGTTGCATGTGCATGGGATGGGATATGATATATGTGAAAGAAGGACAGGGTGTACATTTGAGTACGTGGTTTGATGTTAGCCATGAGCTACAGTGGATGGGCGCGAGGGGGTGGATTGTGTTGAGCTTCACGTGGATTGATGAGTGGCTCTGTGCCTCATCGTGGTTGATATCGGCTTTGTGCCATATCGTGGTTGATGATGTAGCTATGTGCCTCATCGTGGTTTGATGTTAGCTACGAGCTACATCGTGGATTGACGTGACTGGTCCTTGTGATTATTTTGATTTTTCACGTGGACGGCATTAATTGCCAAATTGGTGTGTAGCGGTTGGAGGGTGATTTAGTAATCCCCTGGTGTGTGGTGGCTGGATACGGGGGTGTGTAGAGGATGGACCCTAGGTTGGGTTGGGTGCACTTTGCATAATCATGTGTGGCTATGTGGTTATTGGTGTGGTTATGGGCCAAGCCCAATATGTGGAATTATGTGGATAAGTTGCATTATTATCTGATATGTGGTTTGATGTGGTTGTGGGCTAAGCCCATGTGGGTGGAATTCAGTGGACTAATTACACACTGAGTCTGTTTGACTCACCCAAATATTTATCAAACATCGCAGGTGATACGTGATGCTTGGACCGGGTTGGAGTGGATACAGAGGTGGCCATGCAGAAGTTAATTTTATTTATTTCATGCAGAAGATGTTTTATTTATTTTATGCACTTTATATTTTAAGTATTTTTGAATAATTATTTGATGTAATAAGGGCCACTTAAAGTATTTGAAGTTTATTATTATGTTTTAGTTGGATTGACGATTAAATTACTATTTGGAAATGATTTTATTTTTAGCAACTTACATTTTAAAATATATATTAAAGTTTTAAATCCGGATATTTTGTAACAACCAAATTTTACTTAGAATTTTAAATATACAATGTTTTACAAACGACAACAAATTTTTATGTTTTCACCCTTAAGTCAAATTCTTTTCAAACGTTTTCCTCAGTGGCATTCTAAATTCGGTCGTGGTGTTTGGGCCGGGTTTGGGGTGTTACAAGGAAGTTCTGATAGGGTCGCACGGGTCGCATGACGACTGTGGATCCAGTATTGATCTGTTAAGGTCGCACGGGTCGCATGAGACGACTGTGGACCGACGGACGGCTTAAAGCCGCGTAATCTGATTATGGCTCTGTGCCAACCTAAATATGGCTCTGTGCCATCTTGATTATGGCTTTGTGCCAATCGTATTTACCCGTGGCTATGTGCCTAACATATATATCGATGACTCTGTGTCGATCATATTTACCCAAGGCTGTGTGCCGATTATATTACCGTCGCTGATGGCTATGTGCCAAACATAATACAGTTACTGATGGCTTTGTGCCAATTATAATACCGCTACTGAAGGCTTAGAGCCGTATATATATACTAGCAGCTTTGCTGCGATTTCGGTTAGGGCCGCAACCGGTGCTAACATTGGTGTGCTGGCTGGGTGGGTCGATTTTATCCCCACGTAAGTGTAGGGTTGGTACGGGTGGTGTGTTGGCTGGATCGGGGTGGGATGCATCCTCATACTGTTGCATACTTGTTATGAGATCTGTCACTGTACTGGGCTTAGGCCCACTTGTTCTGTTATTGGTTTGGGCTAGGCCCAATTGATTCTGTTATGGGCTGTGACCCAAATGATATTGTAGTGGGCTTTGGCCCACGTATGCTCTGAACTGGACTGTACTGTTACTGTTAAAGGGCTTTGGCCCAGACTGTTTCGGTTTCTGTTTCTGTATACTGACTGTTACTCTAGTAAGGGGATTACACACTGAGTTTTCGTAAACTCACCCCGTTTTTAACTGTGCAGGTAATCCCCAGCCTTAGACGGATCGGTGCTGCGAGGGACTCGGAGAAGGCCACACACTGCTTATGTTTTCCGTTTTGATTATTTACATTCAAGTATTTTGATTTGGGTTGTAATAAGGCCTCTTTAAGTTTCTGGATTTTAACTTTGGGTATTTATTTACTTTGAATTATATCCGTTAGAAGTAAATCACGGTTTTCCAAAATGATAACTGTTTTTAAAACAACACTACGTTTTCGCAACATTTTCAAAATGGTTTCGCGACTTAAACTTTTTCGTAAATCGATTACTCTCAAAATTAGCTTCCGCAACTAAAAAGATATTTTGGGAATAAAATTAATAATTTTTCAAATGTACAAGTGTTTTTCAATGAAAACATGGTTTTCGAAAAACACTTCAATGTGACACGCCAGATTCGGGCCTAACTTCTAGGCCGGGTTTGGGGTGTTACAGTCTGGTTGGTTTATGATCAGCATATCTTGTCTCTTTGGGGGTTCTATTCTATTATGTTGAGAATAAAAGTCGTTGGTGAAATTTATGTGAGGCTATTCTTCTGAATGACTGGATGTTGTTCTATTTGATATATATTTGGAAAATATTTTCTCTGTTACAATTGATTTTAGAGACATATAAGCATTGTTTTTCTTCTGGTTTTCTCTGAGGAATCATCAAGATCTTTATTTATTTTCTTATGAGTTATGTTCTCGGACTTCCAGTATGATATCGCATCTTGGATTTCTTTATCTCAGCTTTCTTATCACCCTTATTTCGTAAATTATCAATCATGGCTCATCTTTAAAGTGTGTTCTTTAGCTTGTGAAAATAACTACATCCATTATGAGTGTATTCCTGGTTCGTGATCGTTGTGATGTCAGAGTTTTAAAATTTATAATGATCGATACCTGGAAACTAACTATGACAACGATTGAGGCAAGTGCACCTATCGAACAGTAGTATAGCTTAGGCAAGACCGGATTGTCGAACCCAAAGGAACTAAAAGTACTAATACTAACTTTCTTTCTATTATTTAGCCTAAAATAAGTGAAGTTGTTTATTAATCTAAATTAACTAATTACTAAGCTAAAGACGCAAAGACAAAAAGAATGAATTGGGGAAATACTTGGGAAAAACTCAGTTGATTAAGACGATACCCTTAGGAAGAATCCACCTAGACTTCACTTGTTATCTAACACTGAACCAGACGATTTATTCACTTGACTTGATCCGTAGGACTCCCTAATTTATATTAAACCCTCTCTCGAGGCGAATAACGTCTAACCCTAGGTTAATTAATTGAAATCTCTTTCTAATTAAAACCCCTAGAATAGCAGTAAATCGATCTATGGACTCCCATATTAGGTTTCACCCTAATCCGGCAAAATCTCGTCACCCTATCTCTAGGCGCGCGATCAACTCCGCTTAATTATGCTAGATCTACTCTTAAGCAGGGACTTTTGCTCCACCACCTAAGCACATTCAACTTGAATTAATATCCGCGAAATATCAACACAAGAATTAAGCACACATAATTAAGAACAAATCAAGTATTTATCATATAGTTCAGAAAACAATAACAAGATTCATCTAGGTTTCATCCCCCTTCAGGTATCTGAAGGGTTTAGTTCATAATAATAAAGAAAAACATCTCAGAAGAAAAGATAAAACAAAACATAAGAAATCCCTAAAACCCCCTGAAGGAATTGAAGGAGGAGATCCTCCGTCTTGAGTAGAATTCCGGCTTCTTGAGATGGATCAACTGGCTATCCCTTGAGAGTTTCCCACAAATCTGACCTTTTCGGCTCGGCTCCTTGGCCTAGCTAACCGCCTCCTTTTAGGTTATACTTAGGGGTCTTTATATAGGCTTTTGAAATATGTTTCTTTGCCCCTAAGTATCCTTTTCCGAGTGAAATTACTCTCCTCCACGGCAGGGGCACGGCCATGGCACACGCCCGTGTGAATCGTGGCCAGGCCGTGTTGGACTCCGTTAATGAGGCACGGCCGTGTAGATCGACATCAGGCCGTGTTCTAGTATATTTGAGGAGGCACGGCCGTGTGGGCTTTAGTCCAGGCCGTGTCGATTTCTTCTTTGGCCCATTTTGGTCCGTTTTGAGCCCGTTTCTCGTTCTTTTTATTCTTGGGTGCTTTCCTGAGTATAAGACATGAAAAGAAAGGATTAAGAGCACCTTTTTACATAAATCAAGGGATAAATCATCCAAAAGTATGCTAAATGTGGGATTAAAATATGTTACTATTTCGGTTTATCAAATACCCCCACACTTAAGCTTTTGCTTGTCCTCAAGCAAAATTCTCAACTTACAATTAAAACGAACTTTCTATAATTCATAATTCCTATCAACAATGTTTCATCATAATTCATAGATAATTTATACATGGATAATTCAATTCAAAGAGTCCTAAGGATTCAAACAATCTAAGTCATAGATTTGTAGCTCGAAAATATAGGCGTCTCCCCTTATCTAAATAATTACCTTTAATTCAAAACCGACAAGGATTGACATCCTCACTAGAGATTCACTCAAATCACTCAAAGTGTTTAAGGTTCAGGAAAAAGCGCCTCAAAAGTCGAACATGAAAAGTTAATCCCATAGGCTTGCCTGAAAATCAAATCTCCACCACTATAATATGAGATGATGCACAAATCAAAAGGTCTTTGTCAGGGTTGTAACGGGGCTAGGGTTAAGGTGTGGATAGAGGCTGAATTAGAAGGTTAGAATCGAGATTGAATTGATAAATTACCTAACTAGAAACAATAAACTGAATAATTACATAATGGATTGAAACTTTAAACTAATAATACGAGCTTCTTCTTCAATATTTGGAATTCAAATGTATAAGCTCCCTTTCATCGTACTAATAATGAATATTTTTTTTAAGAACAAATAATCAAATATTTACAATAATAACAAAGTACTAAATAACTGAAATATAAAACATAGTTAGGCAACTAATCAAATCAAATCTCGATATAAGGGTAGTCAAAAGAAGAATGGTGATAACAAATACAAAGGGTTTTGGGTTAATATTAGTGGTTATGTCAATAAAAAGGGTTGTTAGGATTAAAAGGGGTTCACTAGGGGTTAATTGTGAAGGTAGGCTTTTAATGGAGTTAGTGGGTTAAAACCTAGGTGCCTTAATCATCTCTGTATATCAAATCATAGGTGTGGTCTCGATATGTATAAACGAGGCAAGTTCTAGAATAACAAATCAATGTTGACATACTCATAATCAATAAAGTGAGCATGAAAAAGAATATATGCTCTATAAGGCTCAAAATCTCACAAAAATTATGGGTATTTTGATATCAACCTCGTAAATTTCAAACTTCAAAGTAATATTTAAATTCAGTTCGACAACCTAGAAAATTTTTAATTTCTGAAAAATAGACTTATCATGCTTGATTCTCTAGTATTCTTAGAATTTAATTATCAATGCACAATTATCAATGACTTAATCTAAAACATATCAATAAAAATCATAAATCATTAGAAATTTCATCCTAATTAGTAATATGAGAAAATTACTTAAAAACAAGACTAAATTCAGGGATTTGAGAATAATGCAAAAAGTTAGGCACCTTAAAGATTCACCCCCCACACTTAAGATGTACATTGCCCTCAATGTACAAAGATAGATAATATCATTATAAAATCATAAGATATGGGGAGAAGTGAAACTTCCTGAATTTTGGATGGATTCCTTGAGTTGGAGGTGAAAGATAGGTGTTGGAGGGGTCGGTCTGGATGACGATCCTGCGCTAGATGAAGAAATTGGGTAGCTCATGGAGGATTAGCCAGGATATAATACTAATAATTAAAACTATACTAATTAAATAATTAAAGAAAAGCAAGCTAAAGTGAAGAAAAATAAAGATGAAACTAAAATTAAAAGAAAAGATAAATGGACCGTAGGGTCCTTATTGTTGGATGGTTCGCGAGGTGGGTGTGACCTCTAAGGCTGCGGAGGTGCTGGTGGTGGCGGAAGTGGTGTGATTCCCAAGCAGCCTGTAGAACCTGACACTAAGAAACATAAACTAAATTAAGCATAAGATAGTCAAAGAGAAGGAAAATAAAGGAGAAGAGAAAAGTAAAAGAAAAAATAAATGGTCTCAAAGACCCTTGGCTTGTCGAGTGATTGAAGCGGCCGGCATGAACTTATATAGATCGGTCTCCATGAGGGAGACTGTGCTTGGATCCTTCCGTTTAGCAATACGTAATCCAACCAGGTCACAAGAT
>JBBHDX010000664.1:0-23828 GCA_039519145.1 Kokia cookei
GTTTATTTAAGGTGATAAATTCAAGTTGGATAAGATTTTCGTTGTTGATGTTTCCTTGAGATAGAATTTGAATGATGATGAATCTAAACTTATGCAGAAGATAGTATGAGATTTAGTAGTAGCATATCTACCCTCCTAAAAAAATTTCGACCTCGAAATTACCTGACAAGAATAAGTGAGGGTATTGCTGTCGCATTGCTTCCTCCGGCTCCCACGAAGCTTCTTCCGATCCATGGTTACGCCATAACACTTTGACGAGAGGAACTGATTTCCTCCGTAACACCTTCACATCCCGATCTAGAATCTGAATCGGCTCCTCCTCATAGGACAAATCTGGTCGTAGTTCCACCTCCTCAACTGGCACTACATGAGATGGATCCGACCGGTAACGACGTAACATCGAAACATGGAACACATCGTGCATTTGCTTCAACTCCGAAGGTAACTCTAACTGATATGCCACTGGTCCAACCCGCTTCAAAACCCGATAAGGTCCTATAAACCTGGGGCTTAACTTTCCTTTGCGACCAAATCTCATCACCTTCTTCCAAGGCGAAACCTTTAGGAACACTTGATCTCCCACAGCAAACTCTATTTCCTTCCGCTTAAGATCTGCGTACGACTTTTGCCTATCAGATGCCTCCTTCAACCGTGCCCGAATTACCTTAACCTTTTCTTCGGATTCAGCCACAATCTCTGGACCCAAAACCTGACGTTCCCCTAATTCTGTCCAACACGTAGGAGTGCGACACTTCCGTCCATATAGTGCTTCATACGGTGCCATCCGAATACTGGCTTGATAACTGTTGTTGTACGCAAATTCTGCTAAAGGCAAAAACTCTTCCCAGCTTCCTCTGAAATCTATCACACATCCCCTTAACATATCCTCTAACACTTGGATTACTCGCTCAGACTGGCCGTCAGACTGTGGATGAAATGCCGTACTGAAGTCTAATCTGGTGCCCAAAGCCTGATGTAATGCTTTCCAAAACCGAGACGTAAACCTCGGATCCCTATCCGAAATAATCGACACCGGCACTCCATGCAATCTTACAATCTCTGCCACATACAACTTCGCCAATTTCTGCAAAGAGTAATCAACTCGCACAGGTATGAAATGTGCAGACTTCGTCAATCGATCCACTATCACCCATACCGAGTCTTTCTTAGTAGGCGTAAGGGGAAGCCCACTAACAAAGTCCATGGTGATACGCTCCCACTTCCATTGCGGAATCTTTATCGGCTGAAGCAATCCCGAAGGAACTTGGTGTTCAGCCTTAACTTGCTGACACGTTAAGCACTTCCCCACAAATTCCGTAACTTCCCGCTTAAGACCAGGCCACCAAAATTGATCCCGAAGATCCCTGTACAACTTACTACCTCCAGGATGCATAGCATAAGGACTACCATGCGATTCCTGAAGAATTCTTCGCCTAAGCTCCTCATCCTTCGGCATACAGACCTTACCCTTGAAACACAAAACTCCATCGCTGTTAACACCATAATCTTCCAACTCCCCATTCTGCACTTGCCGTAGCTTAACACTTAAATCATCATCTACCAACTGTCTTTCTTTCACCTGACTCAACCACATCGGCTTTACTTGTAATTCCGCCAACAAGCTTCCGTCGTCATAAAGACTAAGATGTGCGAACATCGCCCTTAGATCCGACACCACTTTCCGACTTAGGGCATCTGCCACTACATTCGCCTTGCCCGGGTGATACTCTATAGAACAATCGTAGTCTTTCAACAACTCCACCCACCTTCGCTGTCTCAGATTCAGCTCCTTCTGAGTCAGCAGATACTTAAGACTCTTGTGGTCCGTGTAGATTACTGACTTTTCTCCATACAAATAATGCCTCCACACCTTAAGAGCAAAGACTACCGCTGCTAACTCCAAGTCATGCGTCGGATAGTTAACCTCGTGAGGCCTCAATTGCCGAGACGCATACGCAACCACCTTCCCGTCTTGCATCAGAACACATCCCAATCCAATGTGAGACGCATCACAATACACCACAAAGTCCTTCCCTGCCTCAGGCTGAATCAAAACCGGAGCTTCAGTCAAAACCCTCTTAAGCTTCTCAAAGCTCTCTTGCTGCTTATCTGCCCACACGAAAGGTATCTCTTTTCTCAACAACTTCGTCAAAGGTGCCGCTATCGAGGAGAATCCTTCGACGAACCTTCTGTAGTAACCCGCTAATCCCAAGAAACTGCGAACCTCAGCTACAGACTTAGGTGGTTTCCAATCTAACACTGCCTCAATCTTCCGAGGATCCACCCTTATCCCTTCCGCAGACACCACATGGCCTAAAAACGCAACTTCTTTCAGCCAAAATTCGCACTTGCTGAATTTGGCATAAAGCTTCTTCTCCCTTAACACTTGCAACACTATCCGAAGATGCTCATCATGCTCTAACTCAGACTTGGAATACACAAGAATGTCGTCTATGAACACAACAACAAACTGATCCAAGTAGGGTTGAAAAACCCGATTCATCATATCCATGAACGCAGCTGGGGCGTTCGTCAATCCGAACGGCATTACCAAAAATTCATAATGCCCATATCTTGTTCGGAAAGCTGTCTTATGGATATCCGCTTCCTTCACCTTAAGCTGATGATACCCCGACCTTAGATCTATCTTTGAGAATACCGCAGCTCCCTTAAGCTGATCGAACAAGTCGTCTATCCTTGGCAAAGGATACTTGTTCTTGATGGTCAGCTTATTCAACTGCCGGTAATCTATGCACATACGCATAGTCCCGTCCTTCTTCTTCACGAACAAGACCGGTGCTCCCCATGGAGACACACTAGGTCGGATAAACCCACGATCAAGCAACTCTTGAATTTGAGCCTTAAGCTCAACCAACTCCTTTGGTGCCATTCTATACGGAGCGATAGATACTGGCGCCGTACCAGGCAACAAGTCAATCCCAAATTCCACCTCCCGATCCGGAGGCAATCCTGGAAGTTCTTCCGGAAAGACATCCACGAATTCTCTCACAGTCCTGACCTCTTCAACAGTTGCCTCCTTAGCCTCCAAGGCACTAACCAACATAAGAAAAGCCAAACAACCCTTCCTAACCATCTTTTCTGCCTTAAGAGCAGATACTACATTTGATAAGTAGTTCCGTCTCTCGCCCATCACCACAACTTCCTTATCGTCCATAGATCTTAGTGACATCCGCTTAGCAGCACAATCCACATTCGCACGATACTTCACTAGCCAATCCATGCCTAGGATTAAGTCAAATTCTCCGAATGGCAACTCCATTAAGTTAGCCGGAAACTGCGTCCCTTGAACTTCTAAAGGCACTTCCTTAAAGAGCTTATCTACTACTACAGTCTGTCCTAAAGGACTAAGTACAGTCATCTTCCTAGGTACAGTCTCAGAGTTCACATGCAGAGTTCCAGATACTTCACTAGCGATGTAAGAATGAGTTGACCCTATATCTATCAAAGCAATAAAGGGCAACCCAGAAATAAGAAACGTACCCGTTATAACATCAGGTGCATCACTATCTTCCCTCCGACGAACCGCATACACCAAACCTGGCTGTCTAGCCTCAGTGCTACCACTGCCTCTGCCCGGAGTCCCGCGACCTCTACCAGAACCATTACCTCTGCCATTCGAACCACGACCCCTCATCGGCTGCTGTCCACCTCTGCCAGCCTGATTAAAACCCTGACCTACTGAACGGTTCCTCTCTGTATCCATCGGACAATCCCTAATCATATGATCCTTGGATCCGCACTTAAAACATCCCCCTGTCTTCTTCCAACATTCTCCCGGGTGCATCTTTCCACACTGAGCACAAGTACGGTACTGTCCTCCCGTAGCAACCTGCTGACCTCGCGGCCCATCAACTCTAGGTTTCTTTTGAAAATTCCCGGATGACCCTGAAGACCCATAGCTCCTCTTATTCTTATTCTGACCTCGATCTCTGTTCTGTCTCTCGGTCCGCTTAACTTCTTCAGCTATCCGTGCCCTATCCACTAAGACTGCAAAGTCCCTCTCTCGATGCGGTGCAATCAACACTCGCAGCTCATCTCGCAACCCATCCTCAAATCTGACACACCGCTCATAATCAGTAGCTACAATCCCTCTGGCATATCGGCTTAACCGCAAAAACTCCGCTTCATACTCAGCTATCGACTTATTTCCTTGTACTAGATTCAGAAACGCCTTTCTCTGAGAGTCAATGTAACTAGCTCCGACATATTTCCCTTCAAACTTAACCTTAAAATACCCCCAATCCACTCGATCCGCAGGAATACTCTCTTTGACAGTGAGCCACCACTGGTACGCCTCGTCACGAAGCAGCGAAACAGCACCTTTCAGCTTCTCCTCGGCAGTGCAGTCCAAATCGTCCATGATCCTCTCGACTGCCTCTAACCAATACTCCGCTACATTCGGAGCTACCCCAGATACTCCCCTAAAAACCTCAGCTCCATTTGATCTAAGTCTCTCAGCCACTGACTTTCGAGCTCCATTACCCATACTAGCTCCTGCTACTCGCTCTAAAACTCGCAGCATAGCCTGCGATACAGCGTCATCTCCTCCAGTTTGCTCTTGAAATTCCGCCCCAACAGCCGGTGGCGGTGCCTCATTTTCGGAACCCTGACCAGACCTAACTGGTTCCGACACAGCCATTCTGCCTCTACCGCGTCCACGACGACCACGTCCCCTAGAACTCATGTCTACTTAGCGTCTTATCTGTTTTTACGAAAATTTTATGCATTAGAGTCTTTTCACTTTCTTGTTTAAAGAAAGTTTTATGCAACAGAGATTTATTCAGTGGTTTTTCCGTATAAGTACACATATACCTAGGGTCCATGTCTCTAAAGTATAGTTTCCTTAGGCCTATCACCTAAAGTATCACATCAACATACTGAAATCAATTTATCAACAAAAGAACTTACCTGGCGGACCTGGGTCGAGAACTCGGGTGCCATGCTTCCATAAAACCATTTTAACCAAAAATTTTACAAAAACTCATTTGGGCTTAATTTTGAAAACGTTGTGGACTTCAAAACCCAAGGCCGAGTGTTTAAAACTGGGCTCTGATACCAAGTTGAAACACCCCAAACCCGGCCCACAAGCCCCGACCGGATCTGGTATGCTTCTTAAGAAAAATTCGTTTTGTCGTTTTGTAAAAACATGTGATTTTGTGGTAAAGAAAATAGATTTGAAGTACGAACTTGTTAAAAATCGTTTTGTAATTTAAATTTGTTTATATAAATATATAATCATCAAAATTTATGTTTTTAATAAAAATTATTTTATCAAAAGAAAATCCAAATTTAGAACTTATTAATATTTTGAAAACCATAAGTATTTAGATGTCAAAACATTTTCATACGATTATCGAAAATATTTAATTATTTAGTTGAAATTGATCGTAGCAGAATAAAAATTTAAAACGTAAAAGTAACATAGCTAATGGCGGCCTTATTACAAAAACATATCCCAAAATAAATCCCAAAATATATAAGAAAACGTAGTAAGTTTAATAAAAAGGAAAACCCAAATACTGAGTTGAGCAATGGCCACCACGTAGTCCTCGCTGACCCGGTCCAAATCATTGAGTATCACCTGAAAAGATATCCCACGAAGGGTGAGTCAACAGACTCAATGTGTAACAGTACACTAAAAACCCAATCGATCATAGCAATAAAGCCCATTTAAAATCACATTTAGCCATAAGCCCATAATATAGCAAATCAGATAATCACATGTACATATAAAATGAAATGCAATCCCGAACCCAACTTAGATATCCATCCGCTACACACCACCCGTACCTACCAATCACACCGTGGGGATTACTAAATCGACCCTCCATCCGCTACACACCATCGAAGGCAGTTGCTGCAGTCAACATGCACATCGCCCTTATAAATTGTGGCATAGCCACCAGATAATTGTGACAGAGTCACCGGATTCATAATATCGTGACCGAAGTCACCGGATTCATAATATCGTGACCGAAGTCACCGGATAATGTGGTAAAAACCACCGGAACACTTCCCCTTTATCAATATCACCCATATGCCCATGCAATAACATATTATTTCAATATCATGCCATATACCCCAAAATCATATCGGAATCATACACATTTCATATTATGCATATAGCATTATTAACGATGTAAATATCATGCCTTGTACATTACCCCAAAATCATAATCAAATATCGAATATGTCTCATATTAAAATCATACATAGTACGAAGGAATAACGTACCTTCAATTCACTGTACCATTGAATGGTACCCGAAGCCATAATCATTCATATTTCTTTATAAACACATTTTTATCAATAAAGCTATTAATCTATTAGAAGTTTAGTGTAAGCTACACACCTTGCAAACACGAAGAGCGATAGAATACTTAAGATTTCCGACTCTTGCCTACAACGTCGACAGCACCTACATAACACTATATGAGAAATCGATTATCACTAAAAAGATATGGCCTTTGGCCGAATATCATCATCTCCTTACCTTGGATTATTCAAATCCCGAATGATCTCCCCCTAAACGTTGACTACAAAGAAACCCCGAACTTTCCTTCAAGTTTCGGCCAAAGATAATAAAAAGGGATTAGATTCCTAGATTCGGCTAATCCAAAAGAAAAGAAAGAAAATGATTGATAGAAAATCCTTACCCGTAACACAGAGATTGATTCACCCTTACTTGAACTATAAAGGAATTCGACCTTAACAATTAAAAAGAAAAGAAATGGTGATTTCGGCTTTAACAAAAGAGAAGAGAAAAGATGGTGAAAATAGAGAATAGTTTCGGCTAAGAGAAAGAAGGAGAAAAGAGAAAGAGAAAGAAAAAGAAAAAGAGAATATGAGAAATGCCCTTGGTGCTAGGATGATTTCGGCACTAGAGAGGAAGAAAAGAAATGTGAAATGTCTTCTAAACTTTTTGGTAATGGTCAAGTAAGAAAGGATGAAAGAAAAATGCCTTCAAAAGTGGTAATATTTTGGTACCAAAAAGAAAGAAAAGCTTGAGAGAAAAACAAAGAAAAAAAGTACCAATTTGGTCAAAATATGATAGCCAAAACAAAACAAAGTTTTCACCTAATGCAAATGACAAATTCGGCTAAGAAGAAAAATTTGGAGAAAAGGGAAAAGATGCACAAATTGATAAGATTTTGGTCAACTAACACCCCCTAATCCCATACAACATTCGGCCAACACACAAGCCAACACAATCCCCCTTTTTCCTCCTCATTTCTTCCCTATCAACCCCTTAATCACTATCACAATTAAACCAACCCCCCTTAGCCCCTTATGCCGTCTAGGTTCATGGTCAAATGACCATGGAAAAGCTTCCAAAACATCACCCACTCTTCAAGCCTTTTGTCCCCTAAACATTCCATAACAACTTGATTCCTTACCTTAACTACTAACTTGCCTTTTTCCTTTGGTCTACTATCCAAAAAATAAAAGAAGAATCCATCCATACAAGATAAGGTTTGACCGACACTATAGGAAAGAGAACAAAAATTAAAATTCCTTCCAATTGCTAGCTAAGGGATTCGAACCTCTCCCCTCATGCATTCACCCATGCGCCATCACCACTTTACCAATTGACTTGTCTTGTGATTAAACCTCAAATTAATTCTCTTAAGGCCAAACTTGCTTAGCTCCCCTTCTAAGACTAAAAATCTAATATTTTTCTAAGGCATTCTCCTATATTCTAAAATTCTCGAAGTCCCTAAAACTCATACAAAGAGCACACAACAAAACAATGCACACATTCAAGCGAAAAATTTCATAACCCCTAAATCCTGGATATTACATATGTCCACATGGTTAAATCTCACGTGTGACTGTTAAAGTAGAGAAGGTATAATGTTTTGTTTTATGACTCTGTTACGAAGTCACACATATTATAGTGTGGGAGTTAAAACTGAGAAGTTTGACTAAGTAGAATGCAGGAGATGAGTACGGTCGTTCAATGATAAAATGATGAATAAGACCATGGTTGGACCATGGCGGTACATGTGATCCCATATAAGACCATGTCTGGGGCATGGCATTGGCATCGATACATGATCCCGTATAAGACCATATCAGGGATATGGCTTCGGTATTGAATAAGATAATCGGATAAGACCATATCTGGGATATGGCATCGATAATTGTTGTGAGATCCCGTATAAGACCATATCTGGGATATGGCATCGGCATCAAATAGTAATCCCGTGTGAGACCACGTCTGGGACCTGGCTTCGGTATGAGATCGTGTAAGACCATATCTGGGATATGGCATCGACATCGATATGAGTTTCCATGTAAGACCGTATCTGGGATATGGCATTGGTATTGATATGAGATTTCGTGTAAGACCATAGCGAGGCTATGGCATCGTGACGACATGTAAAGTAATAGCTGGGCTATGATGTTGTGATACGAGTAAGACCATAGTTGGACTATGGCAATCAAGTAAACGACGTACTCAAAACCCGTAAGACATTCTCTAGATTAATAAGCAATAGTAAGAGAAATTAGAGTTAAATGTTGAGTACTCGAGTAGACATTAATGTGGAACTTGAGTAAGTGAAGTCACTGTTCGAAAGTATGAGTGATAGAAACAATTGTAGCATGATAAATGTGAAAACTCACTTGGGGCGAGTTGTGTGACTATGATGATATTTCATTGATGATGAATATTAAATCATATGTATGTAGTCACGAGAGTTAGGCTAAGGGACTTTACAACCTCACCCCCTTACCACTGTTGAATTATGATGAGATGTTATGAGAGTTAAGTTGAGTAAGTTTGCATGTGATTAATGCAATAATTATGTTAGCATAATTGAGAATGCTTTGTATCACATTGATACATGATACTCTACTAAATAGAGTAATTGTTGTTGAACATGAGGTTGAAGTCCTAGAGGACTAAAATGAAAAGGCTATCATTGAGATATGAAATAGATAAGGTCCCGTATAAGACCATGTCCGAGACATGGCCTCGGCACCGAGTTGAGATTTCCGTATAAGACCATATCCAGAATATGGCATCGATACTTGATGTGGAAGTCCATATAAGACCTTATCCGGGATATGGCATTGGCATTTAGAGGTGACTCCATATAAGACCACCTCGGGAATGTGGCATTGGTTTCGTACCTACATGAATGACGATGAATATGCGTCTTTGATTATCCCTAGTGATCAATGGGACAGATAGATGAGTCTAGAGGTAGAAATGAGAATTGTACTAAAGTCATGTGAAAGAGTGAAAACATGTACTCGTGAATGAATCACGAAGAAACGAGTACGATATGTGGCACGGTATGTGTTAAATAAGTGCAAGTATGAGTAAGTTGGCTAGAAGCCTATGGTTTGTGCATGGTTAGTTAATGCCATGGATGGGATTATAATGATCTCCTTTAGTATTATGTACTAATACATGTTTCCCTTCAGGGATGATGTGGTTGTTCTTTTCATGAAATTGTGATTGTGTGAGAATGTTAGCTGATGGAAAAATTAGACTAAACGGTTGTCGATTTAGTTAATTGAAATCGACATTCCTTTATCTCCTCGTAACCTTATTTGGGTACTTTGAGGAGGAAGTTGGTGATGATTCTAGTATAAGAAGTGAAATCACAAGTTTCACGTTGTGTGATGGGTTTTCGGGTAAGCCGAATAGAGTTAATGAATTCGATCGAGATGTCCCTGCTATCGTGAGATATGACGATAGTAAAGGTTTTAGATTAGCATAGCAAGAGAAACTCAGATGAGAGTGTGCTTAAAATATGTTCTCAGTATGGAGAAAAGAGTAGATTAATGTATTGAGATATGATTCAAGTTCTGTGTATATTCACGCATGAATCAATAAAGAGAATAAAAAAAATTCTGTGTGTACGTGAGTAGGGAGCATGATACAAAGATATGCTCATTGAAATGTTCAAACCGTGATGGTTGAGTTGAAAGCTATAGAAAGAACTGTTTAATTGAAAGTTCTAGTACTGAGATCAGTCTGAATCGAGAAAAAGAGTTGACAGGTTGGTGATCCAGAGACGATCACTTTTGTGTCTGTGTTGTGAGTTAGATATTATGTATTGATCCATGGGAAGATCGATGTGTATTTTCTGAATTTTAATAAGTGAGGGTATAGTTATTGTAATACTACTCAGATAGTAGACATAGTACAGATGTCTGAATGAAAGATCCATGTTAAGCAATGTGAGTTAGTTACTCGGTTGACTCTAGTTGGTAATATCCTAGTTTCAGCGAGGTTAATGACTAGAGCGAGTTTCCTTTTCAGAACAAAAGGGTTCAGAAGTGAGATAGTAAATGGTATTTTAAATAAGCTCTGAATGAGTTTATTTAAGGTGATAAATCCAAGTTGGATAAGATTTCCGTTGTTGATGTTTCCTCGAGATAGAATTTGAATGATGATGAATCCAGAACTTATACAGAAGTTTTGGTATGAGATTTAGTAGTAGCATATCTACTAATGCAAGAATAAGGAAATGCAGTTATGTGCATAAATGTTTTGACAATAGAGTACATTTCACGATATGATTGAGTTTATGGTCAGAAGTAGTTGACCACTAAAAGCTGAGTTTCCAAAGCATACAAGTCAAGACTATTACAGTTGGTGAATGCTTTAATGAGAAAGTGAGATAAAACCTTATAGATTTCAAATTTGGTTTGACAAAATTTCCAAGAAAGGGAAATGTCATTCGAATTGTAGTAAATCAACCAGTAAAGATTCGAATGATCATTTGGACATGTACAGAGTTCCAAATTGGTGGATTACTGAGTATATGCCCTAGAGGAAGAATAACCTAGGTCTCAAGTTACGTTTCGACCTTATGTATCACAGCTTAAGAGTTATTGGCAAGAGAAACTTGAGGATAAGTGGATTCGTGATTTTGAAGAGTAGATGGAAACGTTTTAAGAATGTTGGTAGCAACTCCTCCTGATAAGATTTTCGGGGACGAAAATCCCTAAGGGGGGAGAATTGTAACAGCCCGATTTAGGGGCTAGTCGGAACAGTGATCTCGGAATCACTAATTCGAGGTTAGAGAAAATTATTTTCATGATATGTTATGTGTTATAACATGTTTATAAGGATGCATGAAAATTTTGGTGCCTTAATTTTAGCGATTTCTAGCTAAATTGTGAAAAAGGACTAAATCGCATAAAGTGCGAAAGTTCTATTTTATTTGCTAGAGGTGCCAAATAGCTATGGATTATTAATTGGAGGTCCCAAATGTGCAATTTGGCCTTATTTAAGTGAGTTGGCCGGCCATAGTAGACAAAGGGGACAAGAGCATTTAATTTTTGGTCAAAGTTGGTAGGTTAAATTGATGTTTTATAATAAAATAAGAGAAAGGAAAAAGATATCATCTTTTCTCTCTTCTTCTCCACCGAAAATATCAGCCATGGGAGGGGTTTGAAAGCTTAAAATTTCAGCAAGCTTTACTCCATTCAAGTAAGTGATTTTGATGCTTATTTTTGATGAAAATTGTATTTTTGGAGTCCCCAAAGCTTAAGCTAGCTAATGAGAGGACTAGTTTGCAATATGGTTGAAAGTCTAGGGACTTACCATGATAGAGTTTATGTTGTTTGATGAGTTTTTATGGAAGAAAATGAATGATAGGATGATGAGAAACAACTTTTGTGAAAGGTGTTGTCATGAAAACACCTAATTGGGACTAAAATGCAAAAGTTGTAATTTGTTCATTAAGGCATGAAATAGATGGAATTGTGGATAGTTGTAAGAGGATTAAATGTTCAGCTAGGCTTGTTTAATAAGAAAATGTGATGAAAATTTATTTACGAGCCTAGGGGCAAAATCGTAATTTTGCCAAAGTGTAGGGGCAAAATAGTCATTTTTGCCTAAAGTGTAGATTATGGTGTATTATGATTTATAAGTGATTAAATCAGTAAATTTCATTGTTCTAGATCAAAGAAAATGAGTTTCGGACCTAGAACGGATGAAAAGAGAAATGTGGGCAAAAAAGGTCCCTTTCGGCCCTTTCGACATCGAGGTAAGTTCATGTGCAAATGTTGCAATTACGTATGAGTTAATTTAATGTTCCAATGTTGTATGGAATGTATATTTACTCTATGAATGTATGAAATATCTTTGATGAGAGGTCAAAAGAATTGAATCTAAGAGTAATGGGAAATGTATGTAGAATGATATGATGATAGTTAAAGTCTCGTGTAAGACCATATTGGAATATGGCCTCGATGTAAGAATTCGTATAAGACCATGTCAGGGACATGGCATCGATATGTTAATGCAAGTAAGACCCTATTGGGGTATAAATTCTATGTGACATTATGAGTATGAGACTCAAGAGAGTTATTTAATAACTTGAGTGATTCAACGTATATGTTGAAAGAAAGAAAGTATGTGGTTGTACCACGAAAAGCACAAGTGTGTGTTAGAATTGAATTGATATGGATTCAGTATATGATGAACCCTTAGTGGGTTATGTGTATTCAATACACCTTAGTTGCATGAGATAGATTTATTAATGTATTGTGTGAATGCAAACGAGTATCATAGAAAGTTAAGTAAGAATAGAAGTGTGTGAGAATGTTCTCGGATGAATATTTGAAATAGAGATATACATGTGGATTACTATCCATGAATGTAAAATGAAAGGTGGGCTAAGTGTGCGATAAACCACCCTATTAGAGATTCAATGGTGGGCTAAGTGCGAAACCACCGAGATATTAGTAGTATGAGCGGCTTATTGAAAATGCTTGATGTGTTGTTTTATATGATCATGTGGTGATCAGTGCAGGAATGTATGCTAATTGAACGAGCAATTGGCTTGTGACATGGTAAGAATGTGGTAAGAGATTGAATGAGTAAGTTTCAAGAATATTTGAGCAAGTAACCATGAGTTTATGAGAGAAACTCATTATGATACTTTGTAATTATGTATATTCAATGAATATCAATATTTGACACATTATGCAGATGAGCTTACTAAGCATTATTGCTTACTCCTTTACTTTTCTCATCTCTTATAGGTTATTTTAACTAGCTCGGGTTGGAGGCCGCCGGAGATGTTTTCACACTATCGAGCAGACACTTGGTATGAGGTATCAAGTCCTTATGAGTCATGGCATGTATAGGGATTCTTTTAAAGTTGATTAAGTTCTAACCGATGTAGCCAAATTGTATTGGCCTAAGAGAATCTAGAGTTGGTTGTGTATGACCATAGATGATGGCTTAAGTTGGTTGTATTTGTATTGGGAGTAGTTCTCCCTAGTGTATGGGATAAAGACTTTATCTCTTTAATGATTAAATGTGTTAATTCATGTGTTTTAATTGATGATTTGAGAATGTTTTGAAGTAGTATATGAATGTATGCAAACGGGAGTGGTAAAAGGCTTGGTAAGATAGCCTCTAAGTGCCCACACGGATAGACACACGGGCGTGTGTCTAGGCCGTGTGTCTCCTGCACCTTAGTATCTTAAGTCAGATTAGACCACGGGCTGGTCACACGGCCGTTTGTTCAGGCCGTGTGATACACACGGTTGGCACATGGGCGTGTGCCAAGGCCGTGTGAAGTCTGCACTTGACACTTAGAAATTCAATTGTCACACGGCTGACGCACACGGGCGTGTGTACAGACCGTGTGGATAAGTCAGAATGCCAAGGTTTGGCACACGGGCCAGGGCCACGGGCGTGTCCAGGCCGTGTGGATTTTGCCAGTATCCTCCACGGGTGAAAGACACGGGCATGTTTTAGGGGTGCACGGGCGTGTCCCAAGTCACACGGACGTGTGACCCCTGTTTCGAGAGAAAGTTTCCAGATGAGTTCCGAAAGTTTCGGGACGTAAGTCTGAGGCCTCGTAGGCCCATGAAATGTCTGATTTGACTAAGAAAGAGAAGTTTTTAATTCGGAACGAAATTTTATAGCCCGTAAGTACATGTTTAAGAAAGTTCAAGCATAGTAATGTCTCGTATCCGGTCTTAGCCTCGGACTCGGGTATGGGGTGTTACAGAGACATTTCTGAGTTTGTGTCGAGATGTTTGGTTTGTCAACAAGTTAAAGTCGAACATCAAGTGTCTTCGGGATTACTACAGCCTGTGATGATACCAGAGTGGAAATGGGATAGAGTTACGATGGATTTTGTATCGGGATTACCCTTGTCTCCAAAAAAGAAAGATGCTATTTGGGTTGTCGTTGATTGACTGACAAAGTCTGTACATTTCATTTCGGTACGTACAGATTATTCGCTTGATAGATTAGCTGAATTGTACATTTCTTAGATTGTTAGATTGCACGGGGTCCCAGTTTCTATTATTTTGGATAGAGATTCGAGGTTTACGTCACGATTCTGAAAGAAATTGCAAGAAGCTTTAGGTACGCGGTTACATTTTAGTACTACTTTTCATTCGCAAACCGACGGATTGTGAAAATGTTAAAGTTTAGGGGCTAATGTGTAAAAAGGCCTAAATGTATGTTTTGGACTAAATTGAATGAATGGTTGATTGAATAAGTTAATTTTGAATATATTTAGATCAAGAAAAGAGGAATCCGGAATTAGATTGGGGGAAAGGCAAGATTATCGAGTAATTTACTTATTTCGCCATTTTCATACTCGAGGTAAGTTCGTATGTGATAATTTCATTATAAACGTATGTTAAATGTTTTGATATTGTATAAACTATGATTTCGAGATTACGAATAATGTTTAAATTGTGAATACGACTCTACGGATATGTTTGACGATGAAATCGACAAGTGAAATTCCCGGTTGAACCTTAGGAATAGTTTAGGATGCTAGTGACATGTCATTAGGGTATTGAGTTGGCTTCGGGCCATGATATCGGCACTTTGGGTGCGAGTTATGCCTTGGTTGGGCTTCAGGCAATGGTATAGGCACTTCAGCGGAGTTACCTTGGTTTGGCTACGGTCCATGGTATAGGAACTCCGGGGATAAGTTACCTTGATTTGGCTTCGGGCCATGGTATAGGTACTTATCGATTGAGATCCTTGAGAATCCGACTTATAACGCCCCAAAATTTTAATTTTTGATTTCGTGTATGTGTGACACACAATGTCTATCTGCTTCAGTGGTTATGTGTTCTGGGTGTGTGTGAGAGGTCCCAAGTTCAAGCCTTACTTGGGCAAATTTTGGTATTTTTATAAATAAAGCCTTAACCTTGTGCAAAGGGCTTAAGTTTAATTGTTGGTAAGATTATATCAGAATGGGCCTGCTGGTCTGGTGGTTAAGTGGAGTGTTGGAGTGTTGGAGGTCCTGTGTTCAATTCTCTGTGATGGCGTGGAGACAGTATTTTTGCTCCAATTTCGGCTAAGAGTTGTGTTGGGGCAAAATTCTGAGTAGTTGTGTTTTAGTGGGTTAATAGGGAGTGATTTTAGGAGATAATTGGGGAGAGGTTATCAGAAAATAATCTGATTATCTTTTTGTTGCAAAAAAAAAGTAGAGTTTCGGTTTTCTCTCCAATTCCCCAAACTTTTTCTGACGTTTTCTTCTTCTTCTTTTTTTCCCTCCTCTGCCGATTCTTTCCCCTAGTTGCTGCCGAAATTTCCATTATTTTTTCCCCTTCCGTTTCTTTTTTTTCCAATTGATTCGGTTGTTCATCGTTGGTTGCACGTGTTCGGTAAGTAACGGTTTTGTCTATTGTTAATCGTTCTTGGTTAATCTCTAAAAGGGGGATT
Organism: Kokia cookei; assembly: GCA_039519145.1. Classification (NCBI taxonomy): domain Eukaryota; kingdom Viridiplantae; phylum Streptophyta; class Magnoliopsida; order Malvales; family Malvaceae; genus Kokia; species Kokia cookei. The sequence goes on from JBBHDX010000664.1 coordinate 15,698, forward strand.
CCTTTTTTGTGTTTAGGAGTTAATCAAGGGGCTGATGGTTTTGAATCGATCCTGTGATTGTGCGAAGTCGTGGTTACTCAAGCGAGGTAAGGGTTTTGCTAGGTTTTTAGTCGAGTTCCTTCCGAAATTGGTTGATTAAAAACGAATTAAGTGATTAATCTGGAGATATGTTGGTCGATTTTTAGGTTCTGGAGGCTTAGGAGTGCTTACGCATCAGAAACGATACCAGGTGTGTACCCGAAACGCAGAAAACGGGATTCGGCGAAAAGCCAAAATTGCTTGCTGTCGAGAAATAAGAGAAATAAGAGAAAATGATGCGAAAAATTGTAGAGAAAGGAAATAAGGGTGTTATAAACTTGGAAATCAACATTTTGCACTAAAATAGTTTTGGACAGCAGCAGTAGTCTAACTTTGAAAAATCATCAAAAATAGTGGGAATTGAGTTAGAGGTTGAATAAAATATGAAATTAAATTTTATTGAGTCTAGTTTTTCATGGAAGAAACAGTGTAAGCAATGGAATTGTAAATCATGAGATATAATAAATTTTGTGAGACAAGGTCAGAATGATTTCGGGTTCCCCTGTTCTGACTTAGGAAAATCATCAAAAATTGTAAAAAAATAATTAGGGGCTTAAATTTATATTTTTAAATCCTTAATGAGTCTATTTTCAAGAGAAACAAACGGAAACATCATCTAAATTCCGTACTAAGAGATAAATAATTTTTAGTAAGGAAAGGATGAAGCTGTCAAACAGCAGAATAGGGATAACTTTAAAGATTTTACTGTACTTATTTGATAAACTATAAATTCTGAAAATTTTATGGTAGAAAGGTATTTGAGTCTAGTTTCAAAAACATCAAGCGGATCTTAATTTGGAATTCTGTAGCTCAAGATATAAATAATTTAGTGATAATGACTCAAGTAGACAGCTTTGAATGAACATATAAGTAAATAGTGAAAACATATATGAGTATTGAGCTAGCATGGGTTACTTTAAAAATGGATCACACGGCCAAGGCCAATTTGGGCCGAGTGGGCCCACACGGGCAGATCACATGGGCATGTGGGCCCATTTTTACCGAAATGTTTTTAAGGTTGCACGGGTCGCCCAAGTCGACTGTGAACCTACTGTAGGGTCGGTAAGCGCTACTTAGACCCCTAAATGTGTGAAATTGACTGAATGATATCTGTACTGGGCATGTTAATATCTGAACTGAATATATGTACTGAAATTGCATAATAGCATGTCATCCATTGTGTGTTGCATTGCATTGGGTTGGGGGTTGTTATTCGGAGGAAGTGTACTGAAAGGCTTTAAGCCTAATTTACTGGCAGCTCAGCTGCAAACTACTGTATTGTGCCGCATTCGGTACTACTTGGAGTGTAGGGATGGGTGGGTTGATTATATCCCCACATGGAGTGTAGGGTTGGACGGAGATGGTGTGTAGAGGCTGGTTGGGTAGGATTTTGCTACTGCATAACTGTTACTGCTACTGATACTGTGATGGGCTAAGGCCCTACTGCATTTTTGACACTGTACTGAGATGGGCTAAGGCCCAAACTGTCACTGATACTGAAAAGGGCTTAGGCCCAAGACTGTTCAACTGTGCACTGTGAATACTGATTGTTTGTTTGTTTCTGCGGGATTACACACTGAGTTTACGTAAACTCACCCTTTTTGTTTAATGTGCACAGGTAATCCCCAGACTTAGACGGATCGGTGCGACGGAGGACTCAGCGGTGACCACAGTAATTTTTGGACTTCATGGTTTTCAATTTACGATTTATGATTTGATTATTATTGATTATTTGGGTTGTAATTTAAGGACCCTCTGGGACTTTGGTTTTAAATTTGGGTTTTTATTTATTTATTTTACTTTATGGATTTATACCTGCTGGTCGTAGGAAATTCGGTTTTCAAAAAGTTAAAGTAATTTCTAAACGCATGATCACCTAGACTGTTTTATTAAAGCTTCCGCAACGAGGGATGTTTCAAAACAAATGTTTTAAATGAATAAAGACGACTTCCTAAGTTCTAACAAAGGTTTACTAAAGATAATAACATGGAATGTTTTCATCGTAACAACGAGGTTTCAAAAACACTATCGTGTGACATTGCCAGATACGGCCATAACGTCTAGGCCGGGTTTGGGGTGTTACATGACTTCTATTCCGAATGGTTCAACGGGAAAGTGAAAGATGTGGACTAGATTGAGATTGGTACGATTTGGTACAGGTATGTTCGTAAAGTTTATAAACATTGAATCCATAAAATGGATGAAATCTTGGTAAGCTAGTGAATGAATGATTGAATGGTTTAAGATTTAATGTACTTGTATTATCTTACATTTATATTCATTGAGTTGTGAATGAATGGTGAGATTGCTCATTACTTTAATACGAACTTACTAAGCTATGAAGCTTACTTTGTGTTATTTTTCTATGTTTTATAGTGAATCAAGGCTAGCTCAGATCCGGGAGTCATCGGGAACATCATCGCACTATCGGACATCTATTTGGTACTTTTGAGTTGTGTAAATATGGTATATGGCATGTATAGGCTAGATTTGGTTTATGTTTTGGTTTGTATATATAGCCATGAGTGATGGCTTATTTTGGTATGATTTGGCATGAATGTGGTTATGGTTTTTAGTTGCTCAAAATGGTTATATTTGGAGCTTGGTAATTGACTTATATTGTGTGATGGAAATTGATAATTTGAGAGTTTATGTACTAGTGAAATTATGTTTGATTAATGTAAGTGTGGAATGATTAGTTGATTGAATTGTATATGTGAATTTAGGTATGAAATTTGATGGCAAACTATAGTATGTTTGTGATTGGTATTGTTGGTATTTGGATGCCTATTAGTGTCTTGAAATGGTGCCATTTGAGCTTGAATAGGTATGTGCATAATGGGTGGCAAATTGGCCTTGCAAATGGCCTATTTTTGTCCACACGGGCAGAGACACGGGCGTGTGTCTCAGCCGTGTGTGACACACGGTTAAGTACACGGCCGTGTGTCCCCTGGTGTTGAAATTGAATTAAAGTCAGTATGCTCCACACGGTCTCACACACGGGCGTGTGACTTGGCCGTGTTGTATAAGTCAGTATACCCTACAGTTTTGGCATGGCCTAACACACGGCCTGGCACACGGGCGTGTGTGGCCACTTCGAAGGGCACACGGGCTAGACACACTAATACGAACTCGCCTCGGTTAAGATTTGAGTCGTAAAGTTTGCCCGATCGTAAATTGAGTAAGTTAAGGTTTGTTCAAGAAACGGTTTAAGAAAGAAAAGAATTAGGCTCGAATAGGTTCGTTGGTGTAACACCCCTCACCCGTGTCCAACTCCGGGATAGGGTTCGAGGCGTTACCGGACTTAAACATTCACAATCATACAAAACCGGGTTACCAAATTTCGCCCAAAATTAAAACTTTTCAAACACATGCATTTGACCTTGTCATCTATTTAATCACTTATACCACATAACAAGACATTAACACATACCATGGACAAATAGGCTTACAAGCCAAAATCATCATAAGCCACATCTCATGGCTATAATCAACAAATCAATATAAGCCAATACATTTGACTAATCACAACAACATCCATCATAGAAAAATTAAGTCCCTATACATGCCACTCACTTGAAAACATTTAACATACATATGCCAATACTCCAAGGATAATGGCTCGATAGTGTGATGCTGCCTCCGACGATCTCCAACCCTGAGCTGACCTGACAAAACTAAAAGAAATGGAAAGGAGGGAGTAAGCTTTACGCTTAGTAAGCTCGCATGAAAATAATAAGCAATGCGATAACATGCTATTTTCATATTCTTTCTATTTATTCAAATTCCAGTTAAGCTGTTTTCTTGAGTCACAGTCATTAAATTATTTATATCTGGAGCTACAGAACTCCAAATTAAGATCCGTTAATTTTCCCTGAAACTAGACTCACATATCTTCTTACCATAAAATTTCCAGAATTTTTGGTTTAGCCAATCAATACAGTTTATTCATTAAAGATTCCCCTGTTTTGCTGTTCGATAGCTCTAACACCTCTTCACTAAAATTAAAATTTCTCATTATACAGAGTTTGGATAACCTTCCCGTTTGTCTCTCTCGAAAATAGACTCATCAAGGATTCTGAGAATATAAATTACACACCATAACCATTTTTATACAATTTTTAATGATTTTTCAAAGGTGGAACAGGGGATTTCACGAAATCATTCAGAACCATGTCTCACAAAAATTTAAATATCTCAAAATAGAATAATTTATTTACTCACACTATTTCTTTTATATGAAAATAGACTCAATAAGATTTAAATAAATATCTCATCAAGTATATAATTCAATTTCTACTATTTATGGTGATTTTTCAAAATCACGTAACTGCTGCTGTTTCAATCTATTTTACTGAAAATTTTACTCTCCCATGTTTTCTTTATATTACTTCCATATATGCACACATAACACCAAGCATGTTCAATACTAGCCATACAAATGAATAATCATCACCAATATTTACGAGTACTCATAATGGCGCTTACACCATATCAGCCTTACCACAATTTCAATCACGTATCACATATCAAACATATTATGCACATACACACATGGTCACATGCACCTTTCACCTTGCTCACACGTACATTTGCCACATTTCTCAATTGGTCACATTCACACCTGCACTTATTCATAACATGATCGCACCAATCACCATTAGTAAGTTATCTCGTTGAACCCCTTCGGAAAACGCCCGATACTCGGTGGTCTCAGCACATAGCTCCACCTACACATAATTCGGCTTTCTTGTACACATGGTGAAGGTCCCTTATCACCCATGTGACCTAGCCATTCCATCTCGTAGCTTTCTTGTCTACATGGCGTCCAACACTAGGAACCACTCATGTGACCTAGCTACTCATAACCCGTAACTTTCTTGTACACATGGTATACACACAGTATTACACATGTGACCTAGTTACATATGAAATTATTATCCCGTAGCTTTCTTGCACACATGGTGAAAGTCCCTTATCATCCATGTGGCCTAGCTACATATCAAATTTTGCCATCTCGTAGCTTTCTTGTGCACACGGTGAAGGTCCCTTATCACTCGTGTGACCTAGCTACATATTGTCCGTATCTCTCGGTTTTCCGAAGGTTCAATCGAGAATTTCCCATTCCATACATTTTCATATTTTAGTTATCACCCAATGATTTCCATAATATCTAGCAAAATAATTATTGAACAAGTAAAATAAATGCATTATTTACATATCAACTTTCCATTTCACATAATAACCATAGTCATAGAAAACACCTTTAAGCACAACATTTCAACCCATTTTCCATGTCACCTATGTCACCTTTTATCATAAACATATTATTAAATCAATTCACCAACATAATATACTAAACATGTAATTCAGAAAAAAAATCAATTTAATACCACAATTTAGGTTTCAAATATACATTACGACATTATTGCATTATTATTAACACACCAACTTACCTCGGATCCAGAAACGACAATTTACCAATTTAGTCCATAACCTTGTATTTTCCCGATCTAAGACCGAATCTCGATTTCCATGATCTATAATATCACATTTAGCTTATTAATTAGTCACATTATTCAATGAGTCCAAAAATCATATTTTTTACAAATTGCACTTTGACCCCTAAACTTTCACATATTTGCACTTTTGCCCCAATGCTCGAAAATTAAACTTCAGCCCTTATTCTTATGTTTTATAACATGCTGATCATTTTTCTCTTCTATGGCAACTTCAATTTCTCACTAATTCACACACTTATGACCAATTTATAACTTTTACAATTTAACCCCTTTTATACGATTTCATCGAAAATCATCTAATAAAACTCGTTTCTCTAATCATAAACATGCATAATCTACCAAAATTCATCAAAATACACAATTATTCAACATGGGTCAATTTTTAAAATTAAACTCTAGCTCAAAATAATGGTAGAAATAGCTAAACTAAGTTACCGGGATTTCAAAAATACGATGAACATTAAAAACGGGGCTTAGAAACACTTACTATGAAGCTTGAAAAGCTTGAAACCCTTAGCCATGGAGTCTAGAAATTTTCGGCAGCAACTTGAAGAAGATGAGCAGATTTTTTTCTTTGTTTTCTTTTTATTCATTAAAAACACTAAATGACTAAAAAACCCTTAAGGCTTTTCTTTCAATTTTGTCCTATTCATGCCCATTTTTGTCCATCAAGTTATCCAATGGTCTAATTACCTTTTAAGGACCTCCAATTTAAAACTCATAGCAATTTGACACCTCTAATATATAGAACTCAACTTTTGCACTTTTTACAATTTAGTCCTTTTGACTAAATTGAGTGCCCAAACGTCGAAATTTTCGAATGAAATTTTCACGAAATCATTCCGTGAAATTGTAGACCATAAAAATATAATAAAAATAAAATTTTCCACATCGGATTTGTGGTCTCGAAACCACTGTTCCGACTAGGCCCTAATTCGGGATGTTACAGTTGGTGTATGGAATGGATGGAAAATGATGGATGGAATTTTGGGCTAAGGATTCAAGACCGAACTAACACAATAAGGTGTGTTAACCCGAGACTTATGTGAACACTTAGGTTGGGATAGTTTCAGGTGGAATGGTAAGGTAAGTGAATGAACCTCGACCCGCTATCAAAGTTGATAGGAACCTCGGTATAGTTGAACGCCACACTTTGGGGTTACAAAGTGATAAGTTCGGGATAACAAAGACAGGGTTGACGCCACAAGGGTTACTTGATAAGTCAGACAAGTCTTTGGAGAACAATGAGAGTTGAAAACAAACTCACAAAGTAACAAAGTTATAAAATTGTTCATTAGCCTCAAAAAGTGAATTACATAGCATATTTATAGGCTTAGAAGGCTAGCCGAATGGTCTCTTTGCAGCTCCCTTAAGCCTTAAGTTTTTAGGAAACTTCCTAGCAACTTCCTAGACACATTCTAGAATAATTTAGCTTAGAAATCTGAAAAGATTGCTTCTAGAATAAGATGGTTCGGCTGGACAATGATGGAGGCTAGTCTACATTCGGCCTTGGTCTTTAATGGAGCTTAAATGCTTCTTTGGGGAAGAGAAACGGCCAGCCTTGAAGAAATTAATCACCAATCATGTTGTTGGCCGAATGGTCACTTGGAAACACCAACCAGCAGCCTTTTGATGTTCACGAAATGCACCAGCTGGAAATTAACTCCTTGTCCATTGATTTCCACGAAAAGGCATGTGGAAAAAAGAAAAAGTCAGCAGCCCATTAAATGGACGTCCCTTGCATGCTGAACAGCTCCCCTTTTTGCTGCACATTAAATTCGGCCAGCATGCTTCCTTTATTGCTGCTGTTGATCACGAAAAGTGTCTTTAGTGGCTGCACATAAATTCGGCTCCACACATGCATCCTAGACAAAATAAATGGCAGCAATTAAAATAAGGTTGAGACACATTAATTCGGCTAAGACAAATTAATTAGCAGCCACTAATAAATTTGTCTTAAGCTAGACACATTAAAATTATGTCCTAAAACTAGACACATTTAATTTATGTTAACATAAGACATATTAAAAACATGTACTAACATAAGACATATTTAATACTTAAAATTAAAATGTCCAGATTTAAATTTATTTAATTAATTACTTGAGCTGAATTTAACTAACACAACTAATTTAAATTTATTCAAAATAAATGCATGAAGTAAATAAATAGCAATCAGCTCATTAAGCTAGCTAAGTGCCGAATTGAGCTCCCTTGAGCTAGCACGAGCTAAATCAGCTTGTAGAAAAGTGCACATCGAGCTATTTGAGCTGGCCACTTTATGTTCGGCCATTCCTTCAATCCACACTCGAGCAATGTAGCTTGCCACGGCTTCTTGAAATCTCTTGGCACGGGCTCGAGTAATTGGCCCCGATGGCAGCTCCATAGATTCGGCATCTAGCTTCATGGGCGAGCTCGCATCATTCCCCCCTCTTCAAGGCGATTCGTCCTCGAATCGAGCCGTTGGTTCTCTAGAACATAGTTCCTTTTACTCGGCTTTCCTCGGTCGAACGGGGCGAATGGTGAGCAAT
>JBBHDX010000665.1:0-23703 GCA_039519145.1 Kokia cookei
TTAAGCTCCCTGCTGAGATCTATACTGCCACTGGTTGGCCCTCTGTTAGTGGTGTTGCTTTGAAGAGCTTAGCTGGGAAGGTTTCTGCTGAATATGATTTTACAGAGGACACCATTGATGGTGATATTGGTGATTATCCTGAAACAATGACTGCAGTTGATACATCTGCATATGGAACCGCTTTTGCAGCTTTTGAGGATGAGGAAAAGGGGAGGGAGGCATGCCATGCTATTGCATCATTATGTGAAGTTTGCTCTATCGACTCCCTTATATCCAATTTCATTCTACCCTTGCAGGTGATTTGATGCCTTGTTTGATTGGTCATACATGTTAATCGCTTTTACAGTTTTCTAATATGCCTGGCTTACTTTCCATCTCTAATATCTTTTATATATTTTTTTAATTGAGGACTTTTGCTAATGCTTATTGGTCAAAATTTCTACCAAATGATGAGAGCCGTGCATGTGTCCACTATTGTGTGGTAATATTACTAGGAGGGTGGCAACATGATTGCATCATATATTCTCCTGTCAATTATAGTTTATCGTTAACAGAGGAAGCTATCAAAATGCTGGTTTGGTATTTGATCATGTGGGTAGTTGATGCTGCTAGGTGCTAACAAATTGGTAAAATTATGTATGGAAGGGCTAAAATCAAAAGGGCATGTAATTGCAATGGCAGTTACTTAAATTATATGCAAAGTTGTCATATACCTGGAATACATTATTGCAAATACTTATCTGGTTAAAAAGAAAAACAGAAGTTTGTTTAAGAGCTTGTGTCTTTCAAGAGCAACTCCTCTCTCTGTCTGAATAGTCATGAAAATCAACAAGGCATTGCTATAATTTTTTCCTTAATTTCAACTATTATTTCATTTCAATTTACTAGTTTTGTACCATAAAATTCCTGGAATGGATTATACTGAGAATGATCTCTTTTTACTTCAGGGGAGTAATGTATCGGGAAAGGGTGGGCGTGTCCATTGTTCATTGAATATCAATACTGAAACTGGACGCTTATCTGCAAGGAGACCAAATTTGCAGGTTCATTTTTCTTTTATTTTGTTCTCTGCCATTATATTAGCTAGCATTTGAATTATTAGAACCCCAGGGTTTGATACATGCCTATAACTACTACCATCAGTCGGATAGCAAAGAGGCGGACCATGTTTTTCTTCAGTAGCCTAAATATTCATATCACAGTTTAGTTAGTTTTCTACCACATAGACATGGTTGCTTCCTCCACAAAGTTGTCAGAGCAATTAAGAAAAAAGAAAAACAGTTTTTGTTGCTCCTCTGATCATCTGTCTCTTGTCTGCTGGATTGCGATGGAAACTTTATAATATTAACATCTTTTTTGTGTGTGTTTTTATTCAGAATCAACCTGCTCTAGAGAAGGATCGATATAAGATACGTCAGGCCTTTGTGGCTGCCCCTGGAAATTCTCTTGTTGTTGCAGATTATGGGCAGGTAAGTTCATCGAACTTTCTTACTTTTTCATGTAATTTCTTGTATTGATTAGAATATAAATTTATATTACAGCTGGAACTTAGGATTCTTGCACATCTGGCTGACTGTAAAAGCATGTTGGATGCCTTCAAAGCTGGTGGAGATTTCCATTCAAGGACTGCAATGAACATGTACTCTCATATCCATGAAGCCGTTGAAGAGGGGCAAGTTATTCTTGAGTGGCATCCTCAGCCTGGTGAAGAGAAACCGCCAGTTCCACTTTTAAAGGTAAAGTAAAAATATATTGTCATTTTTGGTTGTGAGCATTCACCTAAATGTTGGGTGGAGAAATCAGCTCAAATCATTTCCTTCTCCTAAATGTTGTAGAAAATAGTCAAGATCTGATGACAAGGATTTGGCTAGTAATTGTCCAAACATCTTAACATATTGAACATGTTTATTCTGGGAAATTGTCTTAGATATATCAATGACTGTGATTCAAGTATGACTTAAACTGCTTTTGAATTTGAAAGTTATTAAATATTTGATGTTTTGTTTTGAAGTCATTGTCATTCTCATTGGTTTGCTCAATATAGTGTATTTATAAATGCAAAATGGACATTGATTTGGAGTGGCTTTGCATATCTTGGGATATTATTACCCAACTGTTATTGTAATCTGGATTGATTTTGATTGTTGAATCCAACCGGGTTGAAAATTGTGTTTCTTTTCAGGATGCCTTTGCTTCTGAAAGAAGAAAAGCTAAAATGCTTAACTTTTCCATTGCATATGGAAAAACTCCTGTGGGGCTTGCTAAGGATTGGAAGGTATGCTTGAAACCTAAAATAACAGTTAAAACTTAAAATCCATTAAGCCACCAAGTTCATGATTGTTTCATCTCTCAGGTTTCTGTAGAAGAAGCAAGGAACACTGTTGATCTATGGTACAAAGAAAGACAAGAAGTGCTTGAATGGCAGAAACAGCGTAAATATGAAGCTCAGCACTTCGGCTGTGTTAAAACATTGCTTGGAAGGGCTCGCCGCTTCCCATCGTTTTCTCTTTGTACACGTGCTCAGAAAGGTCATATTGAACGGGCTGCTATCAATACTCCTGTGCAGGTTCTCTTCTTTCTCACGCACTCTACTAAGACTCTCTTTCTCTCCCTCACTCTCTCATCTAGTTGAGGTGTTACAGGGGAGTGCCGCTGATGTTGCAATGTGTGCTATGTTACAAATATCAAAGAATGAACGTCTAAAGGAGCTTGGGTGGAGACTTGTTTTACAGGTTATGCCTTTTATATTTTCATCTATTTGCTCTAACTTAGTTTTCTATATGTAGTGGTCTAAAGGCTATATAAACTTTAATTCTTTAAGAAACAAAATTTAGACTATGTTGCCTGATTCATCTTTCTAGAACCTTTAAGCCACTACTCTTATGATTTCACTAGTCTTTGCATTCCACTATAATGTAGTCTATGTTGTCTTGAACCAATATAAAGCATTTCACAAGTTTTATTTGCTACTGTTATGAACAGTCTTCACAATTAGGTTACCATATTGATGTGTATCTATAGTCATTGTCCTGCAAATTCTTTGGAAATAACATCCTCTGGAAAACAGGTTCACGATGAAGTAATCTTGGAAGGACCAAGTGAGTCGGCTGAGATTGCAAAAGCAATTGTTGTTGACTGCATGTCAAGGCCCTTTGGAGGAAAGAACATTCTTAAAGTTGACCTAGCTGTTGACGCCAAGTGTGCTCAAAACTGGTATGCTGCCAAATAGACAGTGGTTCAAGCTCCGAACATGTAAATTTTGGTTTCAAAAACTTTTTTCCAAGATGCTGCTTTTTTTTCCTCTGAAGAGGGATATCAGAGCTCAAGTTGTCCATGTTTTCTTTGCCACTGCGGTTATTTCATACCCAAGGATGTTCCTTAGGCATTTCATCTTCTGTTCAGTGATGTAGCCTTGGGTTTTTTTTTTGGATTTGGGGCATGCTTGGGGGCTTTAGTTGCTCTGCAGCACCATATGTACAGAAATTGTTGTTGTCATTAGTTAGTTCCTTGTAAAATTCTGATAGTACTATGATTCTTTTTCCTTCCTTTCAAGAAATGAAGTTATGCTTGATTTTGTTTCTTTTTATGTAATTCATGCTGTTCTATAGTTTTATACCTGCATTATTTATAGCCTGAGTGTTGATAAAAACGTAAAATGTCAGAAGCATCTGCAAGGTTCAAAAGTAAAAGCCATTAGAACATCCTGTCTTTGTAAGATGCCAAATCTGAGTCTGGTTAATTAGAGAACATATAGGAAAAACCTACTAAGAATTAGCTGGCTTAAGCCTGTTTGGTGCCTAAAAATTAAGCTCACTAAAGTAAAAAGACAGATTTAAGAGGCATGGAACATATTTCTGTGTAAACCATGACCAAAAGCCATGGAAAATGGCAAAGTTCTTGTCTGGCTATATTTTACAAGCAAGATCACAATTTCCAGCTCTATTCATGAAGATTCAACCAGACCTCATTAAGCCATTGTCTCAACCACAACATGATATACCATTAGATTGTAAACACCTTTCAGGTGTGTTTTGATATAGTTTCATCTTCCAAACATTTCATCCTTTTTACAGTACTCTTTTCCCTCTGATTCAAGGCAGGTTTTGTTGCCATTCATGTAAAATAAATGCATTGAACCAGTATCCTCATCAAGAAGTTCGCAAGCACAACACAAGATGTCAAAACCAGCAGAGATTACTTATCAAACTGTTACAGCTCAATTACCCAGGCTGATGCTAACTGCAATAGAAGTTGGTCAGGTGCCACACCTTCCCAATCCTCAGGTGGATCCAATGTGGAAGCTGCCTCATGCAAATTCAACAAAAGCTCTTTCTTCAACTCCATGGAAATACCCAGTGCATCAGGTCCATTTTCTAACACAATTTCTACCAGCTGAAAAAGTTGTAGGAGAAATATGAGTAATTTGAAACTTTGAGATAGAAAATGTCTAACAAAATCAGCTTTAACTAAAATGATCAAGGATTAAAAACCTATACCTGTTGAATCCAGGATAGACAGATATCAAACAAATCTTGCTCCTGAAGAAATTGCACAATAGCATGTAAGGCCTCATTTGCTATCTCATTTGGTAGTTGGTCGACCACAGGGCCCGATCTATCCATTAGTTTTATAAGCAAGAGATCATCCCCTGTAGACAGAACCTCAGCATAAGCAGAATCCATATCACCTACTTGAAGGGCATGCATTGCATTGCTCCAAGAAGTCCAGATAGGATCTCGCTCAGGTCCAACATTATCATCTCCAACAGCTTCAGCAATCAATTCAGGAGCACGTCCTGTTCGTGATGCTCCACTATCCTCACCAGCTACACGAATTGCTTCCAAGGTAGCTTCATCCTTTGATGCTTGCCAGACACTTCTAGCGGAAGGTCCTTCATCAAGCCTCACAGGACCGGGACCTTTATCCCAAGCCCTCCTGCCACCAACCTGATCACTCTCGTGTTCTGATTTGGGTGATCTAACATCCAGGCCGCTGCTAGCTGGATCTCTTCTTGATGCAATTTGCCCATTCCTGGAAGCACCGAATGCAGGGAAATCCCAATCATCAGAAATTTCAGATCTCCAAGAAGGTCCCCTTCCCCGTCCACCTGGAGCAGTTCCGTCAGATTGTGCAAACCTCTCTCCGTATGGGATTCGCCCATTGAACTTAGAACTATAGTCAGAGAAGCCATTATATTTCCCTAAAGGTCTGTTAGATGATGCTTCAAACCCTGGCATAAAATTACCGCTTCTGCCTAAAGATATTGATAAATCCCTAGCCATGTCTTCAACAATTCTCTCAAGACCCCGAACTCTGTTTTCTAAAGTTACCCTGCTATGATGAGAACCACCCATAAAATCCTGCAACATAACAATGAATCTTATTGATCAGAAAAGCATTCACTAGGATCCTAAATACAGAGTTCAGAAATACCTGCAACATGTTCATGAGATTCGCTTGTTGTCTCTCAAGCTGCAATAGCTGCCTCTGAATAGCCAACCAATTTCCTTTGTTGCTGATGAATGAGCCTTCAGACTGTCCATCCACCTTTGAGAAACCCAAACGATTTCCAGATTGCTCTCTTTGATTTACATCTATCCTGCCATCAGCCTCAAATGCCCTTGTTCTTAGGTCTTTCCCATTTATCTTCTCTTCAGGCCATTTATCCCGCACATCAGCAGCTCCTCTCTCCATGTTATGGTCTTTGCAGTTGGAAGATGCATGAATGTCATCTGTCTGGCTGTTTCCCAGACAATTCAACCTTCTTCTTGCATCTGGATCATGTGGTTCTGATTCTTCCTCACCCTTCATGTTTGAAGAATTACAGTATCTGCGAGGAACAACTACTTCCACTGGCAAATCACCAGAACCCCTCAATTCAAGTTTCTGGAAGAATTCAGGATTTAACTCTTTGTCTGTTAATGCAGGTGCTTTCTTCTTTAAAATTACAACTGCTTTTTCAGGAATGCTTCCACCTTTGCCTTTGGAAACAGAATCAGAAGTAGGGGAAATATTATTAGATGAATCCTTCGCTGATGGGTCATTTTTTTTACCACCAGAATTTGGGTTTTTCAAGCCATTCTTTTGTGATGATTCAGTAGTTTGAGTATTGTCACCATCTACAGCATTAATTGAAATAAATTTATCCAAAAGAAGTATTAAACATCTAAAAGACAAGCGATAAAACTTAGAAGCACATAACAAACATACTTACCACGAGATGAGGCTTTCTGGTAATCTGCAGCTCCATCATCCCCTTTCCCTGCAAGCTTCTTCCATAATTGCAATGCTTCTGTCATGGCATCTCTCACAGGTTTTATCTGTTTAACCAATTATTAAGCATTATTCAACACAATAAAATTTCCATAAATCAGTATTGAGTAACACCATCTATGTTCCATTAGAAGAGATGGGAGTGATGAATAAACACTGATGAACAACATCATTCAGAGGACCACAATGCTCGAGTTATATTGATTAGTAATGAATCAGACAAGTCCCCTGCCTTCCTCAATCATAATGTACAAACTGAAAGTCCCTTTGAAACCATTTCAGAAAGCAGGAATTCATCTAGCCCAAATCAACATTATCTATTTCCCTAAAAACGTATTCTATCCCCACAAAAAGGAAACTTAGGTTGAGAGAAAGCGCAAACTTGCACCATCTCAATAGACTAGATCCATTCATGAAAAGAAGAAAAGAAGAAGATGGTCCTGGACCGGTGATGTCTACATAATATCAAATTTTGGTAACCACAGATTTGTATATGACATTGAGTGCAGGTATAAAAACATTATATGAAAGAAAAATGGCTCTAGAAAACTACCCTATCAAATCGGCAATCCTCCAGTAATGTTATTGTTGAAGATGCTCTATCTGCAATCAAGTTGCTTGAATGTAGTGCCAAGGCACTTAAAGCATCAGCAGCTGCCTTCCGAGTCGCCCAGTCTGTGCTCCCAAGGCATTCATGGATGCTTTGCAGTAAAGGTTCCAAGCTCTGCGGGGCAATTGCTCCCGCCTGCAACAAGGTATTCATAATTTTCACAGAACTTAAGTTTGTTCTTCTTTTGTGAAATTCTTCAAAGATACTAAAATGTATTTCCCATCTAGCTACCTAATTTCCTCTATAAGGTGCACATTACCAGCCAGTTAAGCAAGCACATAAATACCAATTAAGAAACTACAATACTTTCATTTAAGCTTCCCTTTAACATCAACAAAACAAACAATATAAACCATCAATATCCTAGAATAATGTACATAATCAAAATCAAGCCAAAAACAAAATCATGTCAAACCTGTGACAAACTCGCCACTACTGGCAAAAGGGAAGCCTTAGCCAAAAAATTCTGGCTATTCAACAGCTTGCAGATCCTTGGACACAGCTTGTGAAAAGCAGCCAAAGGAGGGTCAGAAGCACATTCGACCATCTTAGCCATACATGTTGCCGCACCAGATTGCACCCCTTTGTTCTGTTCTCCCAATGCTTCGAACAATGGCTTTACAAACAATCCCACAACAGCCCCCCCATTCTCCCCTTTCAAATACTGCCCTGAAAGGGCCCCAATCGAATCGCGACAAGCATCTTTCACACCTGAATCAGCATCTTTCAGCCTTTTAACAATGTGGGCAACGATTTTAGCCAAATGGGAAGCTGCCAATTCACCGTGGCCATTACATAGCACTGACAGTAACCTTAAGGATTCTTTTTTCACAGCTGGTTTTGGATCATTGGAAGAATCAAAAAGGCAATTGAGTAACATAGGAAGGGATTCATGGGAAATAGATTGGATTATCGATTCAAGATCTTCAACGGCAATCTGGTAAGTATCACGGTCAGAGAGCTTGGAAAGTGAGGTTAGAATCCTTTGCTTTTGTTCCACCATTGCAAGATGAGAAGAAAGTGAAGAGGGTTTTGGAGGGTTTGACGGAGGAGGTAAAGTTGAAGCCTTTGAAGGCTTTGTTGACTTGGGTGCTTGGGAATTACTCATTTCAAAACAATGGGTTTTTGAAGAAATGGGATTTCAAAGATTGAAACAAAAGGAAATGAAGCTGTAAAGATTGAAGCAAATAAGAAGTAGATTTTTGGAGTTCAGTGAGAGAAACTGTTGGAATCTCTAAAGAGGCAGTTGTGAATTGGATTTTTTAGGAAATTAAATTGTTTTATGAATAATAAAAAGAATGGGATATTGCATACAATGTAAGGAAAGTTTGATGAAGAGAGATTAGAGAGATGGAGTAAGACATAAGGGACAGAGAAAGCTGAGAGACAGTGAAGCAGGAGGAGGGGATTTTGATTAAATTGAGATTTAAATTTGAGAATTAGAACGTTTTAATTTATTTATTTTTGGAGGGTAGGGTTTGATGTGATGAAGAGATCATGACGCTTGACTTTGATTAGTCTGATTTTGTACCGTGATTGGTGAGGCCCACTAATGAGAAGTGGGGACCTTTTCAACAGGGGATACCACATTATTAATCCATCATTAGCATTCGAGTTTACTCGTGTTCTTATTTTAGATATTTATTTCGAACATTTTGTTATTTTAATCACTATAAATTGTCATTTTTAGTCACTTCATCGTTGAATGCCTTTTAAATGAAATGTTGATGTGTTAGTTTTTTGATTGATTATAATAATAAATTTAATCCTTAATATTTTGTTTTGGTTCTAGTTTTAAAAAATAATAGATATTTTCAAATTTTTAAAATTATAAATTTTTAAAATTTGGATTAAATTAACAAAATGTACAAACATTGAGGGTTAAGTTTATTAAATTTTTTTAGAATTATGACCAAATTGATAGCATGTGAAAAGTATTAAAGGCTAAATTTATTATTATACCAATCAAAACACTATGACGTCAACATTCTGTCTAGTAATCAAAAGTATTTTAATGATAAAGTGACTAAAATTAACAATTTATCTAACAAGAATGATTAAAATAATAAATTTTTGAAAGGAGTAACCAAAATGAGAATACGGATAAACTCAAGTGACTAAATAGATGATTTATCTAAAAAAAGTGAATTTTGGTGGTAAGGCAAATATTTAATTTCTTTATTTTGTGAAAAGGTGAAGTTATTTCCTTTACTTGTTTGTTCAAAAATTAAATTGCAAAGATAGACTTTTTTTTTTCTTAAAAAAACTTAAACGGTTGTTTTTTATTAATTTATTATATAGATGTTTGAATTATTGATTTTTTATTAATTTATTTCATGAAAGCTACTATTTTTGCTAATTCTTTATATATATAGTTGAATTTGAAGTTAACAATTTTAAAGTAAAAAGTTTACCTAATTAAAGTAACTTTCTGGTTCTATTTTTATAAGTCTACTCCAATTTACATTTGTTGGATGATATGACACTTGCAAAATAAATAATAATCATGTAATAAATATATTTATAAATATTGGTATAATTAATAGAGAAAGTTTTGTTTGAATAGTAAAATATAAATATTAAAAATTGTACAAGTCAAAGTTTATATTTTATTATGTGTTATTTTTTTTATAAAAATATAAAATAATAAAAATAATCTTAGAATAATATAAATTATTTTGTAAAGTAAAAATAATTTCATCATTGTTCGATTGAGTTGGAATCAGATTGATTAATCGATAGTAAACTCAATAAAGACATAACTCTACATAGCAAATGATGTAATTGAACTTCACACACTTAGGAGTTTCTAAACAGTTAATCGATCGGTTAATTGAACTGAATTAATATTAATTTAATTAACCGAACTTTTCGATTTTTTAACCATTAATTGAATCGAATTTTTTTTTTAAATAACCAAATCGAAATACTTTGGTTAATTCGGTCGGTTAAACAAATTAATCAAAATTTATCTGTTTTTATTTTTTTTTATTAAAACAAATATAAAACATATAATTTGTATTATTAATTATTAAATTCGGTTAATTCGATTAATTACCCGATTTCAAATTAAATTAATCGATAATCAAATTTCCTAACAATTATTAACTGAATTTTCGACAGAATTAAATCAATTAAATCAATTAAATCAATTAATTCGATTTTAACCAAAATTTCAACGTTTTACGCAAACTCAAAAGTCACATCTACCCGTTGTCGGCAATTTATCCTAAACTGGTTTCAGTAATTCCAGATTTAGTTTTTGGCCAATGCATGAAACCTTTAAGATAGATATGAATTTACTCATTGGGCATGGAAGCTATGAGAATAGCCCAATTTCATAGATCCAAAATGGGTTCAGCAATCCATTGGTAAAGACATCATTTTTCTCCGGCAATGGTAGGCATGAATCTAGGACTTGCACTCAAAGTAAACATTTTTATAAGTGGCAACCTACCATTGGTTACTGGAACATGGTTGGTAACTGGCAAGTCTTGTTTTTTGCTACACTATGATTGGTGTTGGTTGACTGGTCTGACAAGAAACAAATAAGAGACATCACAAAGTTAGATTTCAAATAAGGGTGACAAAATCAGACAAACATATGCGATAGATTCTTTATTTACAGAAAAAATTTAAAGTTCAGTTTCACTTTTTAGTTGTGTTTTCAATTTCATCCTGTCATCTTCAAAGTCGCTGAGTTCACACTTCAATGCACTTTGGTGTTATAAAGTGGTAAGCCTTTTTAATGTCAGCCTTTTATGATTTGCGCAAGTGTTTAACTTGTTTAGGTCAGATATAATTGTTATGCTGTAGAAAAGATTGGTGATTTTTTCCCCCTTTTGGATTCCACGATTTTTTGGTTGCCAGGAATTAGGTGAAATTTCTTACTTTCTGGTTTGATTTAGTTGGATGGTTTTTCTGCTTGATTCTTGATGGGATTAACGTTTTCTTTTTGATCCATGGTTTTGATTTTATGATGGGATTTGATGCAAAATCTGGAGATTGATTCATAATCTGAACCTGCAATTTGTTGCTCTCTTTCTTTTTGTTTCTATATAACTATGGGTGTAGCTTTTCTTGATCTATTTGCTTTCATCGGGTTGCTGTGAAAATGGTAAAAACAGCACAGCTTTAAAGCTTTAACGGAGAACCCTGCAAGTTTAATGTCTGTAGCTTTTCTACTTGTTGAAAATTGTCACTCAACTATGAAGCATATAAGCTACATATAGACTGGAATCAGTGAAATTTCCTTTGTTGTTGGATGACAGGTTCCTGGACAAGCTTTTGTTGAAATATTAACTTGGAAAACAGGTTCTCAAAGGGTGAAAATATCTTAAAAATACAAAGGAAACATGGTGCAAAAACTAGAAGCTATCAAGGGCGGTGGAGGATCAATTAAGGTGGGGACCAAGGGAACAATCAGTTCCCTTATGACACGGGAACTGGACTCCGTTAAACCGTCACCTAAAACACCGGTGTCTTTCAGACAGAAACCTCAGACAATTCCTACATCAGTTGCCTGTGTTTCTCCCACTCCTAAAAGATTACAGCTAAGGAAATCTTTGGATGGAGCAAGCAGCAGTGGCAATGACAACAATTATATAAGTTATAAACACCACCAAACTTCCCAGAAGACAAAAAGCTTGTCCAAAAGCACCCATCAGATTCCAATGCTTGGTTTTGAGAATATAGCTTCAGATAGAACTCCTAGCAGACGGAAAAGTGACAAAAAAGTGTCCAGCATTGTTGAAGTTGTGGACATAAAGTGTGGGAAATATCCTGATAGAGCATGGTCAAACCCCGTAACAAATCGACTCAAGAAGCTTGGGTTCTCTAAACTTTCCCAAAGCATTATCTAGGCCTTCAACTTGTTCACATCAGATTTCAGGTTCCTATAACTGAGACCTGAAATCCCAAGTGGCCTGTTGTCTGAAATTTCCACCATGGAACATATGCTTGGTATTAGCTTGCTGCTTCCTCTCTTTTTCCTCTTCTGAGTTGCTACAACAGGTCCAACACTGGAATGAGGCTTCTTTGAGCTGTCTTTGCTGCTTAATTTAAGCTGGCTGAAGTACTCAATCTCTTGCATCACCAAGGATCCTACCGTGCCTCTGGTGCCTATTTCAACAGGAGGATTGGCAATTGCAGCAGCCATTTCAACCGGAACACTTTTGGTACTGGTTCTTGATCTTTGCATGCTTTGTTTGATGGGATTAATGGAGGAGGGTTGTAAATGAGAAGGGATTGGTGTTGTTGTTGATGAAATTTGTTTGAGACAGGGCCATTGGTTGTTTGGACTTAAAACCTGGTATCTCCAAATGAGTTCTTTGCCTCATGTTCTTTATCTAAAAGTGAAAAAGCATTTAGATATTTGGCTTTGTTTGGAGGATTAAATGATGGGCCTCATCATTGTTTTCATGTGCTGGCGGTTTAAAACATTTAAGCTTCTACCCTCTTTTCCTTTTATTTTAATGTTGTTTGGTGCACAGTAGGGTCAATTTTTCTTACAGATACGGTGATAACTTACAATCCTTCTCAATTAAATAGTCTCGTGATAGTAAATAAGGGAAGAGACTGGGAGGAAGAAAGCATGTGTTATTGCTTCACAGGCAAGAGGGGGAAAGGGATTAGAAGAGAATGAACTGGTGGGCGGTGGCTGTATGGTCAGTGGTCAGGTCTGGTGAGCAACCTTACTGCTTTTCAGGCATGGGGGCAGTTGTGGGGACGAGCGATTTCTTTCTTTTCCTGCTTTTTTTTTTTTTTGCGGTTTTCTTTTCTTTGTATATATATTTAAACAATGGTGATTGAAAAAAAAATTTATGATGTGGATATTCAATTTTTAAATTTATTGAAAGATATTTAAATAATTATACGAATGGACTCGATAAAATCTTAATTTTTATTGTATATTATATCATGGATCATGAAACAAATGATTAACGGTGGCAAACAACAATCTATATATCCTTTAAGATCAAAGGACCTTTCGTGATTGATGACCGTGAACAACAATCTACATATATAAAAGAAATGTTAAGGTCAAGAAAGAAGATCCTTTGGATATTTCTTTTAAACATATAGATTGTTGTTTGTCGCCGTTCATCTATTTTCATGACCCATGATATAGTATATATTATACAATAAGAATTGGAATTTAGTTGAGCCGATTCATGTAATTATTTAAATATAATTGAATAATTTTAAGCAAGTGATCGAAATGTAATATTTCGATAATATTAGTGATTATTATAAAATTTTTAAAAGTTAACTGATCAAAATGTAATTTTAAACAAAGTTTAAGGATGAATTAGTATAATTTACCTTATTTTTTTGTGTTTTATCTCAATTTTTTAGATTATTTTGTAAGTATTTAAAATCAATTCTTTAAAATTCATTTGGAAGTAACTTGAAAGAGTGGATTTTTTTTTTATATTTTAATATTTCACATGAATTAACTGATTAATTATAAAGGGTTAAAAATAAATTTTTTTAAAATAATTTTTTTTAATTTTTAGAATTAAGATTAAATTGATAAATTTTGTAAATGCTGAGTGTCAAATTTATTGATTTTTTTAAAAATTAAAACTAAAATGATAAAATTTATAAATATTAAAAGTTACATTTGTTGAATTTTTAAAATAATTTTTAATTTTTAAAGATTTTTTGGTTATTTAGAATTATTGTTAAAAAAATTAGAAAAATTAAAATTAACATTTATACGTTGGCCTGGGATTAAACATCTCCCTTTATGAGTTCACTATTTTGTCAGGTGTTATGTTTACTTGCACACTGATAACTTTGAAATTGGATATTGGTTTCGTTTTGGATGTTCAGGATGGTGTAATTAGACCCGTTTATGGATAATATCGTTTAGAGAAATTGATTCATATTAATTATTTTTAAAATAATATTATTTTAATAAATTTAATATTAAATTTAAGGTTTTTATATAAATGATTTAAAAAATTATTTACACAAATGACACAAATTAAAATATATTCATTTAAATTACTTAAAATGAATAGTGAAAATAAAAAAAGAACACTTCATAGTCAATACCTCTTAGATTTTCACCCTAATCTTTGGTTGACTTTTCTTTCATACATAAAAAATTAATATTTTGAGTTTTTAATATTTCTTGACCGATACACTTGTAATTTTTAATTTAATATTATATTGATAAATGAAAATATTAAATTTAAAAAAAAATTTAAATCCCTCGACCCGATGACCTATATCATTTTTTTTACATTAAATTTTTTTTTAATGTTTGTCAAATCATAATCTACATCTAAAAATAAGAAAAAATATTTTTTAATTATCTGTCAAATCACAACTGACATCACTTTTTTTGTAATTAAAAAATATTTTTTTTATGTTGCTCAGTGGATTACCAAACAAAGAGGAAAAGCTTTACTTTTCGGGCTCTTAGATTTATAGAGAGACGGTTACAAATGCAACCAATCTAGGTAAAATATAGGCAATTTAGACTTTACCTTTTTTGTCCTAATTCCAGCTTCAGTCCCTATATTTTTTACATTATTAAATTTTAAATATAGGCAATTTAGACTTTACCTTTTTTGTCCTAATTCCAGCTTCAGTCCCTATATTTTTTACATTATTAAATTTTAATCTTTCTACTTTTAATTTAAAAACTTTAGTTCCTTTTTCTGTTATTTAAAAAATAAATATATTTTGCTTTTAAAAAATTAAATAGATATTAAAAAAATATCCAGCTAAATAACATCTATTCAAATTTAATGAAATAATTACCAATATTATGGATATAGTTTTAGTTTTAAGATTAAAATTTTCTTAATATTAAAATATTAAAATATTAAATATTCAATCAAATAAGCAGAGAGATTAAAATTTTAAATTAAAAGTTGAAGGATTAGTTAGCTAAAATGCAAATAGGTTATTTAAGTTTTCAATTAACATTGATCTCTAGACATCCTCGACCTTTATCAAGAGCGAGAGAAGCAGAAGGATTACATTTCAAAACTTTGAAGAGTAGAGAGGCTGAAGATAAAATAAACTCGAAAAGTAAATTTTGGTGTCAACCATGTATTTATCAACATCAAAAAAAATATTTTTTTTATTACAAAAATATGATGTCGGCCATAGCTTGACAAACACTCAAAAAAAAAATTTATTCGTATTTTTTGAATGTCGATCATGGCTTGATAAACATTCAAAAAAATATTTTTTTAATGTTAAAAGGTGGTGTCGGCCATCGAGTGTCAAATATTCAATTTTTTTTTTAAATTTGGTATTTTCGTATACCAATATAATATCGAGTTAAAAAAATACAAAGGTGTCGGTCATGGAATATCAAAAACTCAAAAATTAAATTTTTTATGCTTGAAAGAAAAATCAACCAATGATTGGAGTAAAAATTTAGGGGTGTCAACAGTGGAATGTCTTTTTTCAATTTATATGATTCATTTTACGTAATTTAGATGAATATTTTTCAACTTGGATCATTTATGTAAATAATTTTTTTTGGTTCATTTATATAAAAAACCCTTAAATTTAATTTAATATTTATTTTAATAATATTTTTATTAATTTAATATTAAGATAATTATCTTAATATTAAATAAAATAAAATAAAAGAGAGAAATTGTTTTTAGGAGATCATCAGAAAATTTTTAAAGATATTTTTTTTTCTAATTCGAAGCGTATTTTTTATCCATCTATAAATAAGAACTTCAGTTCACTAATCGAACTTCGAAATAGACAAGATAAGAACCCTAACTTCGAAATAGACAAGACAAGAACCCTAATTATTATTCCGCCTTCTTTCTTGTAGACAGAACTATTATTCCTGGTTCAACTTCTTCCAGGCATTGGAATGGGTAAGAAAGTGAAAAGGAAGAATGCAGACAGTATCAGTGACTTACCTGATTCAATTCTAACTCACATTCTCTCCTTCCTTTCTTCAAAAGATGCTGTTAGAACCTCTATTTTATCTACAAGATGGAGATATCTCTTTGCTTTACTTCCTAATCTCCACTTTGATTTGGAGGACGTTGTGTGCCGCAAGAAAGTTAAAAGTTACACCGCTTCCGTCGAGAGCTTTATGTCCTTCGTCGACAGAATGCTGTTTTTATATAATACAACAAACGTGGATAAATTTCGTCTCAAATGCCGGAGTATGATCGATTCCAACCGTTTTTACGGGTGGATATATGCTGCAGTTCATCGCGGTGTTAAACATCTCGATTTAAACATCTACCTTGACAAGTTCATTACTTTGCCGGATGTTCTGTTTACTTGCGGGACATTGGTGAGTTTGAAAGTGGATAAAGATTTTGTTTTGGACGTTCCAAGGGGTGTTGTTCATCTTCCCAATCTTAAGACTCTTCATCTCCAGTCAGTCAAATTTTTGAATAATGGTTCAATTAAAAATCTCTTATCCGGCTGCTCCAATCTTGAAGCAATGGTCTTAAAACTATGTTATATGGAAAATATAAGCAAACTCAATATTTCCCATCAGTTGCTTAAGAGATTGACTATAGATTACTCGTATGAGAGTTACTATTGTGGGTTACGGATTGATACTCCAAATCTAGCCTACTTCAAATACCTCGGCTCAGTAAGAGCCAGGTATTCAATGAAGAATCCGCAATCTCTTGTCAACGCCGATATCTACATATTCAAATATAAAACTACTCCTCAAGCTGATGCAAGAACACTTTTTAGAGGGATCTGCAATGTTTCTTCACTTATTTTGTGGATACTTCTCTCGAGGTTTGTTTCTTCACATATTCTATCACCTTTTATTCTGCTATATATAGAAGTTGTTGCTTGTTGAAATATCTACTGATACTGCAACTTTTGTGACTGTCATAGGTTCTTTCAAGATGTGAACCACTTCCTGTTTTTGCTACCTTGGTCAAATTGAAGATACCTTGTTATGATCTATGCCGAGAATACATATATATTCGAGGTGGAAAAGGACTTTAAGCTTTACTCTCAAGTTTGCCTGTACTTGAAAAACTTGAGTTTTATCAGGTATTGATTGTTCTAAGTTTAAGCTTAATTATTTAAGTTGCAAACTCTTACTGACTCCTTTTATGTTGTGGTTTTAGGAAGTTCTTTGCTCTCTACCAGAGGAAGTGCCTTCTTGCTTGTTGTATAATCTCAAGGCCATCAAAATTACAAACTTTACAGATAAAAAACATTGTATTGGAAAGGCCAAGTATTTCCTAAAGAATGGTGGAGCTCTGCAGAAGTTGACAATACTTACAGCAGCAGCTGTTTCTGTCGAAAAGCAATTGAAGATATCCAAAGTGTTGTCCGCTTCACCAAGGGAATCAAAGCAATTGTGCATCTTGGTTGTTTGATGTAAATATATAATGTTGTACTGTTGCTATATATATTAGTCTTGCTCTTATATAAGAATGACTCATTTGCTTGTGTTTTCGAAGATTTTAATTATGTCTTATACTTATCAGTCATCTTTTAGATGTAAAAGAGAAGCATTAAAACATGAATTAAATCTTAGAATTCCAGATTTGGGCATATTGCTCTAATTGCTTAGAATCCCCATCTCAGGCCCTAAGTGCAAACGCTGCTTTGAGGTTCTGAATTGTGTCAACATCAGTTTTGAAATACGAAATACTTTGCTAAGATCTTCTCATCATCAAGTTCCGTCGCTAACACCGTAGAAGGAACTGACACAGTGCCGACAACAGCGCTACCGAAGGTTGATTGTGAAATCATTCTTGGCACAGTTGAACTGGTAGTGGATTAATTCCACTGGGAACACAAACACGTCACCAGCTTGAAGTCTTTGTGTAAAGAGCTTGTTAGTAGTGTCGATAAATCCAACTTCAAGTATGCCATAGGTGAGAAACAAAAGCTCAGTGGCACAAGGACGAGTGTGATGAGGGTTAAGTGAACAAGCAGGGTACTGTAAAACAGCATAAGAAACACTTTGTCCATTAAGAGCAGGAAACTCAGCCATGGTTGCTTTTGTTACTGTGAAATTTATTGGTGGGATCAGTGGTAGTAAGTGGCCTTCTGCTAGTATAGGTGATAAAGTTTCCATGCAATAGATTATTATATATTGACTCCAATTGGAACCACAAAATCAGATATAAAATCAGGGTCTTCCCTTTATAAGTGTCAAAAGTAACATATTCTAGCTTCATTCTTAATGCGTTTTAGATGATTAATCGATTTAAAATAATGAATTTTATATTCATAATCTTTTAAATTCATGTTTCTATACTTAGGAAAGCTGGAAGCGAAAGGAGCGAAAAACCGTACAAAAAGAGTAGATTTTAGGAGCCACATTGGCTAGACACATGGTCATGGACTAAATCGAAGACAAAAGGAGAATTTGAGACAAAAGCGTGAATGTGGAAGAGTTAAGAAACAATATATTAGACATCAGACTTTATTTAAATTTAAACTCTATTTCTTAGGATTAATATTCAGGATTATTATTGTTATATTATTTATATTTAATTTTAATTTATCTTTTAGGCTTTTAGAGTTTAAGCTGGATCTAATTAGGGAGTTATTGTTTAGATTTAATTCTAATTATCTTTTTAAAATTTAATTTAGATCCAACTAGAGATTTCCATGTATTATAAATAGAATATAGAGTGATATGAATTACCATTTTCAATTTTTTGTAAAATCCTCCATTCCCCAAACTCTAGCCATCAGAGATTATTGAAGGAATCAACTGAAGAAACATCATAGAAGCCGTCTTTGAAGTAGATCTCCACAAAGATTGAAGACCTCTTTCTAAATTCTTTTGATTTTATTATGAGTTTTTCTTCATCTTGTGGTTATATTATTTTTGAGATGTTTCCATTTATTAGCTTGAATTAAATTCCTAAATAACTAGGGGAGATGAACTCTAGGATGAATTCTGTCATTTGATTTTTGATTTTACGCAATAAATACTTAGATTTTGTTCTCAATTATGTGTGCTTAATTTTTAATTTAGTATTTTTGATATATTAATTCTTGTTTGATGTGCTTAAATCAGAGGAAAAATAGACCCTATTTAAGAGTAGATCTAGTTAAGTGGAGTTGCATGCAATCCTAGAAATAAGAAGACATAAATCTACTGGATTAGAGTCAAATCTAATAGGGGAATCCATAGATCGAATTAATGCGACAATAGGGATTTTAATTAGAAAGAAATTTCAATTAATCAACCTAGAGTCAGTTATTTTTATGCTTGAATAGAGGTATTAGCATAATTTAGAGATTTTTACGGAACAAAATACTAACCGAATAAATTGCTTAATTCAAAATGATAATCGCAGATGAAACCTAGGTGGAATCTTTCCTAGGTATTGTTTGCTTCTTGATATAAAAACACTTATTATTTCTCGCTTTAATCTTTGATTTACTTTTTATTAATTTAGATAAATTAGTTTAGAACAATCACTTTATTCGACTGGTTAGATAATAGGAAGACAGTTATTACTAGTACTTTTAGTCCTTGTGGGAACGATATTTGTGCTTACCGTAATTATATTATTAATTGATAGGTGCACTTGTCTTAGTCATGTTTTTAGTTAGTTTCGATTGCATCACTCTTTATTGCTGATAATCTGCCAAATGATAGTTCGCCATTCTTTGGGCGTTTAACTTGTTCGCCAAATGTGCAAACTGTTGCATGAACGATCATCTCGCAACAACCTTCTTGTTTGATATTTAAACTCAAGGTCAAGGGAGAATCTATGAGGGCTAACAAGGATCTAGGTCCTCCTAAAATGAAAAATTTTCCATTTAGATTCTTAATTTTTTTTAAATTTTAAATTAGTAAAGTTAGTATTGCATTTTACCGTCAAAAAATGATAAAATTTCGATTTAATTTTTTAAAAATTATAGTTTTTAGACATCAATAAATAGTACCACATCATTAAATTTTAAAGATAATAAATTATTATTATACACCCATCTATATCTAATATATTCTCCAATATAATTTAACTTTAATTAAATTACTTACAATAATTAATTTTTTAAATTATAAACAAACGTCTTTTTTTTTATAAATTTTACTCATTTTTTTTATAAGCTAATATTTTTTATTTTTGTGCAACCAATTAAAAATAATAATTTTTGTGCAATTTTTTTCATGACATTAACACATAATTTTGGTAATTATTTTACATTGAACCCAAAACCTCGAACTTCGAGGTTCATGATACGGGTTCGAGATTTAAGGTTTAGGGTTTGTGTCCGAGTTTTGGATTCAAGGTTTAAGATTTAGGTTTAAAGTTTAAGGGTTTGGGGTTACAAGCTTGATGTTTAGGGTTTATGTTTAAGGGTTTGGGGTTATAGGTTTAATGTTTTGGTTTAGGATTTTATATTTTGAGTTCAAGGTTAAGGGTTTTAGATGCATGATTTAAGATTTTTCGTTCAAGGTAAAAAAAATTATCAAAATCATGTGTGAATGAAATGAAAAAAATTGTTGAAATATCATAAAATAATTGAAAAAGGATCATGAATGATGTAGTGGAAAGGGTCTATAAAATGATTTTTCCATAGAAGAGTGCAAACCAATAATTTTATGTTTTTAAAATATGATTATGTGACAAAATTTTATTGGTACCTAAAAAGCTTAGTTTTTAGGATCATCCTAAAAAGCATAATTTTTAGGCACCAATAAAATAATGTCACGCCATTAAATTTTAAAGATAATAAAGTATTATTATACACTCATCTATATATAATATCTTCTCCAATTTAATTTAACTTTAATTAAATTACTTAAAATAATTAATTTTTTAAATTATAAACAAACGTCTTTTTTTCTTTTACAAATTTAATCATTTTGTTTTTTTCATAAGTTAATATTTTTTATTTTTGTGCAACTAATTTTTAAAAAAATAGTAATTTTTGTGCAATTATTTCCTTGTCGTTGATATATAATTTTGATAATTATTTTATCTTGGATCTCGAATCCTGAATCTCAAGCCTTGAACCCTGAACCTCAAGGTTTATGGTTTGGATTTACGGTTTGGAGATATAAGGTTTAAGGGTTTGGGTTCAAGGTTACGGGTTACGGGTTATGAGTTTGAGGTTCGAGGTTTAAGAGTTAGGTGTTATATGTTTAAGGTTTGAGTTTAGGGTTTGGGGTTCTAGATTTTGATTTCAGTGTTCGTGATTTTAGATTCAAGGTAAAAAAATTATCAAAATTATAGGTCTATGAAAAAAATTGTTGTAATGTTATTTAGTATTTGGAAAATGACAATGAATAATGTGATGGTAAAAGTCCATCAAATAATTTCTCTATGAATGAGTATATAATAATAATTTAATATATTTAAAATGTTATGATTTAGCAAAATTTTATTAGGACATAAAAATTTTAATTTTTAATATCATTTTAATGCAAGTTATTCCCTATATATAAATATATAAATGTAAGAGTTTGAAAAAACTTTGGAATCCGCAAGAATTTTTTTATTATATTACAAAATTTTCAAAAAAAATAATTATAATTAATTTATAATTGTTATTTAAAATATTTTATTAAAATTTTGCTATTACAATGAAAAAATTTTGTGCTATTACAATATTTAAAATATTTTATTTAACTATTTTTTTTTAATTTAATCAATCAAACGAGTGATGGAAAGTTGATGTGGTTTTTTTATTGGCTTAATAATAAATTTAATCGTTTTATACATTTTATCAATTTATCTTAATAAAATTTTTAATAAATTTAGCTTTTAATATTTACAAAATATATCATTTTAATTCGAATTTTATAGATTCAATAAATTTAACTTTCAACATTTACAAAATGGATAAATATCAAAACTATACATGAACAATGGTTTAATGTGCAATTGTATTCATAGATTTTTAATTTTTTTAATTTTATACATGAAATTTTGATTTGATCCAATTTTTACAAATTATAAACACAATTATTAATATAACATCATTTTATGTTTATATATTGCATACGTAAATTAATTATATTTATCCAATATAAAATTAAATTTATATATTTATTTCTTTAAATGTGTATGATTAAATCAAAATTAGAGTTTTCAGATTCTTTGTTTGCCTTGGAGGACATTGGTAGCTTTGAAACTGGATATTCATTTTGTTTTGGATGTTCCAAAGGGTGTTCATTTTCCCAGTCTCAAGACCCTTTGTCTCACTTCAGTTAAGTTTTTGAATGATGATTCAGTCAAAAATCTTCTCTGGTTGCACTAATCTTGAAGATGTGGTCATAGAGAAATGCAACATGGAGATAACATAAATAACTTCAGTATTTCACATCATTTGTTTCACTCTAATGATAGTTCCAATTGTTGGTTAATTATTGATGCCCCAAATCTAGCCTACTTCAGATACATAATCATGAAATCGGAGGGTATTCCCTGGAGAATTTGCAATCTATTGTTAGTGTTGATATTCATTTTATAATTGAAGATGATGATCTTCAAGCTGATGCAACAGCATTGTCTAGAGGGATCTCTAATGTTCGTTCACTTCTTCTGTCATCTACTTCTCTCAAGGTTTGTTTTCTTCACAACTGCTTAATGAAAGCATATTTACGTACTTTTACAATCTATTGACACTGCCATCTTTGTGATTAACGTAGCTACTTTTAAGCTGTGAAACGCTTCCTATTTTTGCTTCCATGGTCGAACTGAAGCTATATTGTGAGCATTCATATGAGCATTCCCAAAAAGGACTTGAATCTTTACTGACAAGTTCGCCTGAACTGGAAAAACTTGACCTCGATCAGGTATTCATCTAAGTTTTAAGCTTCGATTTAAGTTGAGAGCTTGCGTTTTCTGTCTACATTTTATGTTGTGGTTTTCAGGAAGTTCTCATCTCTCTACCTGAAAAAGTGCCTTCTTGTTTGTTGTTTTAACTGAGGGTGATCGAAATTTCAAACTCTCACGATGACAAAGATTGTATCGAAAAAGTGAAGTACATCCTAAAGCATGGCGGAGCTCTGCAAAAGTTAACAATACGTACAGCATCACACTATTAAGAAGAAGAAAAAATGAAGATAGCCGAAGAGTTATTTGCTTCAGCAAGGGAATCAAAGCAATGCTGCCTCTTGATTGTTTGGTAAAAACAACAATTTTCACAGTTGTAATCGTCTGCTAGCAATAAAAAATTATGCCAGGAATCACTCAATTATAGAAAAATTCACCATCTTTCATGGTTTTATTTTCTAAGTTTTGTAGAATAGTTAAAAAAACTCAATAAAAACAACAATCCCCAAGCAAGAAATTAAAACTCAAAATAAGACAACAATATAAATCTAAAAGTATCTCAGTGATGGTATGGAAATGGAACAATCCAAAGATGAGATAATGATGAAGCACGGAAGAGATTTGGGCCGTATTTCGAACCGGGAAAAGGCTTCAATGGAACAATAGAATCTCTATCTTTTTCTAATTTCAAGTTTTGACAATCATAGATGCCCAATTCTAAGCGCGGGGATGGAATCGTCAAGTTACAGTCTTGTGAGAAGTTAATGCAATTAGGCTTGCAACCGGGATAACCAGCAGCAGCGATGGAGAAAGTGGAGCAATTTCCCAAGAACAAATCCACCTGTTAAATAATAATCGAGACAGCGACATGCGATACAAAGATTTCCATCCAAATCAAACAGATAAATCACTATGTGACTTGGAAAACCATCTGGAAAAGTAGGAGGTGGTGGGGCAAATTCTACAACTTACAGCATGAGTTGGTTCATATAAAACAAATCTGCCATAAAAATTACCCTTGAAATAAGTGGCATCATCTAAATCATGAAGATGCGTACGACCAATACGAGCCCATGCTTTATCACT
>JBBHDX010000666.1:0-5000 GCA_039519145.1 Kokia cookei
ATTTTCAGACGTGGATACATACAATCCTTACCATACTGAAACGACTGCCGTTATTAGTATTAAACCAATATCGATTCATACAAGCTAAATCTTCTAATCGATAATTGGGCCAAAGAAAGAACTTTAATTTAATTAGTTTCCTTTTATCACTATCAAGATGTTTGTTTTTAGTCAAAACTTGACCACAGTTTTTTACATTATTTAAAAATACTGGATTTCTATGCATACCATTTTTATCCCTTGAATCGAAAGAAATTCGAATTCGCAATTCTCGCCGGTGGTTAGGGGATAAAATATTTTCAGGAACAAACAAATCATAATGATTTTTGTCTTTATTTTCAGTCATTTTTTGATGTCTTGCAATAAATTCATAAAAATGATTTTTATCAATATAGTTTTTTTCTTGGTATCTTTGATTAATTTGGTGTTTATTTTTATGAACCAACAAAATACTTATAGTTTGATATAGAATAAACTGTCCATCATTTTTTACCGACAGACGAACTGGATCGATAATCAATATTCCCTTTTTCATTAATTCTCTAAGAGTTAAATCCTTCTGAATCATCAAAATATCCAGATTCATTTCTCCCCCTTGAATAGAGGATATAACGATTTCGTTTGGATTTATCAGTCTAAGCAGGAGGCAATATACTTTGATATTATTGATTATTCTTTGATTTAAAGAATCATCCCATCTCAATTGAAAACGCAAATACCTTTTTAGGAAGAAATCAAGCTCTGCTTCCGTGTTGCTCTTGTATTGCTTTTTCTTTCTACGTTTTTTTTTGTCTGATTTAGCATAATCTTCTTCAACATCTTTTTCTTGGTTTGAGAGAACGGATTTCAAATTTCCTTGTTTTTGTGCATCTGATACAAGACCCCCTTCACCTATGGGTTCTTTTTCTTCTTGATTTCGATTCTCTAATCCAATAATTTTTTTTTCGTTTGGTGCTATAAGGGAGTCCCTTTTTTTATTTTCAATAATATTTTTATTAATGTTCCTATTTCCATTAAAATTTAAAAGAAGTAATTTTATTGGTATGATCCATGGTTTAACCTTATATGCATTATATAGCAGCACAAATTCTGGGAAGAACCAAAGTTCTAGATTCGGTATAGGACGACTTAGTATTTCTTCATTCAGTCCCATCCAATCAAAACGGCTTCCTTTTTTATTGGATGGGTTGCTTTCTCGATCTTGATAAATTGTGAAATAAAAAAGGTCCATTTTATCAATTATTTGATAATTATTAACCACAGTCTTAATATTTTTGTTACTCTTGGTACTGGTATCGACCCAGGACTCAATATCGACCTTATTTCTAAGACAAAAATGAAGAATTCTCCAATTAAAAAACTTTCTGTGCGAAAAATTCCCCATAGCATCTAGGGTATCGCCTTCTCCTAGATAATTATGGATAGGGATATCCCTCAGTGTATCAAAAAAATTTTGTTTATCCATGTTGTAATGATAAGAACTCTCTTCGCTCTTATTTACTTGGAATGGTGATCCATAAGCATACGGGTCCCTCTTATCTTGATAATTAATAGATTTATATGATAAAAAATCATATCCATAGTGTTTTTTAAAATTTGATTTTTTATATTTTTGCTCTTGATTTAGTTTATATTCTTGATTCAGTAATGAGTTCGCTTGAAAATCATTTTTTTTTTCGTAATGAATTAATCTTTCTTTTTCATCTGAATCCCATTTTGTTAAATCTTTATTTTGAGCCAGATAGTGTTGATTGACTCTATTTCGCCATTGTCCTGGTACTAATTTAAGCCATCTATTCGGAAATAAATCGTATCGATAACGACTCCTTAACCAGTTTTTCCATTCATTCAGTCCAGAATGCCAAACTATTTTCTGTCTTAACCCATAATGATGTCTTAATCTGGAATGAGATACTCCCTGTTCTTCAAAATAATCTTTTATTTCATTTTTTAGAAAAAGAGATGTTCCATGATATTGAAGGATAGGTTTGAATTTATAAAAACTAATAACTTGGGTTTGTGATAATTTGTAAAATACATATGCTTGTGAGAGGGAGGATAAGTCACGAAAAGCTTTTTCATTTTTATTTCTAATACTAACATTAGAAAGTGAAGAAAGTGAGGTTTTTCTAGTTGAAATAAAATGAGTTGTATTTTTAGTTGTTTTATTAATTCTTTCTTGATTTGCTTCATTATTGTGAATGAAGTTCTCAATCATTTTTTTTGTTGATTCAAGAAAAAGTTGGGTATTGGTTCTTGGAATATTAATGATATATAGAAGAATATCCATGTATATCTTTTCAATGAAAAATTTTATAAAAAAATAGAATTTCCGGATTAATCGAATATTTCTTCTTTTTACTATTTGCCAAAATTTTTTTGCTGATTCTAATATTTTATCCTGATAACTTATTTTGTTAGAACTACTATTTATTTCTTGAGTTAGAAATTCGTTTTTCTTGTCTTTTATAATTAGAATTTTTTGTATTTGATTTTTGATTGTGTTTGTTCTCTTAGTCAGATCTTTTATTTTTTTTTCTGTTAATGAATAATTTGTCCACGCCATAGATTGAATTTGAAGGGATGATTTGCGAATCATCTTACTACTGATTATCGAATCTTTTTTAGTTTCGCCTAATTCAGATATTTCTCTCAACCCAAAAAGTGGAATTGGATTTATTTTTGAAAGTTCTTTTATTATTCCCTTTAGAAATAAAATGCTTTGAGTGATCCATTTTTTTGTTTCGTTTGAAGCTTTTCGAAACAATTTTGTTTTTTCTTTTAAAATTGTTAAAGCCATAAAACATTTCGTTTTCAATTTTTTTATTTTTTTTTTTAGTTCTTTAAAAATAGGCTCAAAAAACGAACGCCGTTTTCGAGGAGAGCCGAAAGGTAGTTCAGTTTCCATTCCCCAAACTGTTAAAAAGCAAAAATCATTCTTTTGACCTTTCTTTTTTTTCATTGGATCTTTATGAGAGGGTTGTAGTTTAAATCTGTGCCAAGGTTTCAGGCAAAAAGGAAATAGGATCTTTATCTGAATACCGTCTGTTAACCAGTTTTTTGGAAATTCTGTTTCGGATAATTGAACACCATTATAAGTGCATTTAACATGCCTTTCTCGATTCCAATCCTTTAAATCCTCAGACCACTCAGGAAATTGAAATAATAACATACGGGCAATGTTTTTAGCTATTATCAGTGAAGGTAATATAATATATTTTCTAAGAATTGATTGGGTTATTAACACGGAGCCCCTTATTACTTGAGCAAGTAATAAACTATCCCAAGCTTCTGCTATTTCTATCCTCATTTTAGTTTTGTATTTTTCTCTTTTGTCCTCGTCTTTTTTCTCGATCTTTTTTTCTGTATAATGAGAAATTTTTGATTCTTTGTTTTTACATATCCAATTTCGAGATATTCGTTTCAGCGGTCCAGAAATATCAAAAGAAAAAAAGAGTGGTTTGTCTACTCTGTCCAAAAAAAGGGGGGAATGCACATTTGCTTGAAACAGCTCCCAAGTAATTGTTTTACGTCTTTGGGCACGCATGGAACCTTTTATTATGTCGCGCCGAAAATCCGATTGTTGCGAATAGCGTATCAAAGCCACTTCGTCTGTTTGATCAGGATCATTAGCATCCTTGGTATTAGTATAAGTATCGGCGTTTGCCTGGTCATTAGTAAAAATCACTACGCGCTTGGATTTTCTTGAACGAATTTCATGCTCTGTTGTTATATTTTCCTCGGTTTCTCCCTCCTGTTGTTCTAAATCGTCGATTAATTTGTATGACCATCGAGGAACTTTTTTACTTATTTCTTTTATTCCAATAGATTTTTTTCTAATTGTTTGATTGTTGGGATTAGTTATAACTATATTGAATAAAAATCTCAAAATTTTGACTCGATCCTCGGAATCGATATTTCCCTGTTCATCTTCTGTCAATGTCAATAAAGAGAGTTCTTTTTCTGTTGCTAATGATTTTAGATTGAGTGTATCTAGTGTCTGTTCAAATTCGTGATAATCAGTAGTAAGAAGTAGAGCATGAATCTTATTTATCCAAAACGGATCCGTGTTTTTTTTTTATAAGTTTGATTTATGCTTAAAGGAGAACCCCATTTTTTGATTCTTCCGCGGTAGGGTCCATGCAAGAAAGGATCATATAGTTTAGGCAAGTATTCTCTTTTAGTTTCATTATTAGAGAATCGAGTCCTTTTTTCAAGTATGCCCGGATCAAAAGATTCCTTATCTAAAGATTCGACTCTTTTTATAAACTCCTTACTAAAATTTATTCTTTTTAGTTCATTGATAAAACTCCAATCAGTATACAATTCATCAGAAAACAATTTTTCCGGTGTGAAAAAATATATTTTTTTTTGTATCATTTCCCCAAAAGTTGCTAAACTGGGTGGATACGTAAAAGATATTTTTTCTTTTCCATCACTTTGACATGTATAAAAAAAATATTGTGACATTTCATTTTTTATAGCATTTTCAAACCGGTCATTTTTTATATATCGCAAAGGTCGATTCCATCGTTTAGAATCAAAAAGAAGTGTCACAGGAGGTTTTTCAATCCATAATAAATATTTATCTTCTTTTTTTTTTAATATTTCTAACTTCGAACTTTCTTGATTCCCATCCAGATAAGAAGTTTCATAAACCGGTCTATTTTTATAGTATGTCTCTTTAAAACGAAAGTGGAGTTCGCCCTTTATTTTAGTTTTTTTCTTTCCAGTCACTCGTAACTTTTCTGTTTCATCGATTTGGCTCGGATCCACCTCTTCCTCCGAAAAAAGGGAAGAAGAAGTATTTTCTTTGGTCCCCCGCTCCTGGTTAGCCCCTCCCCCTCCCGAAATAGTTTCTATTTCTATGTTTCTTCTTCCTCACTTTCCCCCACTTCTTCCGTTTCGGAAATCCCTTTCAGTTTCTTAGTTAGAATGGGTGACGGTATTCTGCCTAAATAGTAAACACAGGTAATAAATAACAGAATACTAAAGATTCG
>JBBHDX010000667.1:0-23475 GCA_039519145.1 Kokia cookei
AATCCCAAAATACCACGTTGGCCTAAAAAAATTAATGCTCAATTAAAACCTTACAACTTCTAAAAATTATACAAAACCCTTAAATTTTCAAAAATTCCCAATTAAGTCCTTTTAAGAAAAATTAGGGTGTTATAATAGTAACACTGAAATCCTATCTAGTGACGGTGCTTCGGGATTTGGGTGTTACATCAGATCCTTAAGATTCCAATGATCTTCCTTTAGTGACCAATAGGCGCTCTTCACTGAGAAGTACCCTTTAAAATTCGATGCCCATGAAATCCTATCCGATCCATTCAGCATGATGTGGAGGAGAAATACTCACAGGACGTTTGATAATGGTTTTAGGGACTCATATACGAAAGAAATCTAGGTTCCAATTACCTTCCAAAGTTACCATATCTTCAAGTCAACAATCCACTTCCAAATTCTGATGCAAAGGTATCCAATCTATTAAAGGTCTAATCTGTGGTTTCTAAGGATCCAACCAACATTGAATAGATTTCCTATCCCCCACCGACCATATTAGGTTGTCTCTAAACAATGACCATATCTTCAACAACCCTTTTCAAAGAAAAGAACTATTGTTTCTCATAATGCTTTTAGGTAAATTGTCCTTCAACCCATACTTTGATCAAAGAACCTTCACCCATAAAGCATTGATGTTCGTGACCAAATTAAGCCCCAACTTCATGAGAAAGGAAACATTTTGGTCTTCCAATCTTTTCAAACCAAGATAGCCATAAGAGTGCGATTGACATACTGATTCCCAAGATTAACTAATGTTTTTAGTGATTCAATATTATCTCTAATTTAGCTCTTTTATTTTGTGTAATTTACGTGCATGTTAATTTTCATAATGATGCACTTTTATTTTGTGTAATTCACATGCATGTTAATTTCACAACCAAATAAAGTTGGAATAAAAACCCAAAAAATTTTCTTTTTAGTAGTCGTTTTATCTATATTTTATTTTTTTCATATTAACTTTTTGGTTGGCTATTGCTCTCCTTTTTCCTCTCCCATCAACACTTTCTTTCTTTCTTTCTTTTCATCCACTACACATGTCTTCTCTCTTTTCAATTTGCAAATCTATTTTGTGGTATCTTTGTTGTCTTCACAAGTTGTGATGGATAGATGACGATATTTGTCGTTCGTTAAAACTCCACCGGCCACCAGTAGTTTTTCTTGAAAAGTGGGTGGCTCTTCGTCAACTTCTTATTCTTGTTTCTGTTTTGAGAGTATTTTAGAATAATAAATGATTTCACGTGTCGATTTGGACATGTGTTGTCTTAAGTTTTATATATTTTTTGTTTGTTTTTCCATTATTTAATAAGTCTTCAATTTTAAGAAGTTTTTGTCTACTCTTGTAGCACTTTTTTTAGTCTTGCTTATGCATGTAATCTTAGTTTTACAAGTGATTTTAGGGATGATTTTGTTGTCGTCCTCTCTAGTTTGGTGAATGCTTGATTCTTTTGTCGATTTTTGCTCGCCGCTTTGGACCATTTGCGGCTGATTTCCTTATCGTATTAAGTGCTTGCAATCACTCCAGATATGTCGTGCTTGAGTTGTGACAAAGTCAATTGTCAACGTGTCATAATGTTCTATTGATGCTAAGGCTAAAGCTTTTGTTGTGTTGATGGAGCTTGTCTTTCACCATCTACGACGAGTATTTGCTATTTTTTTCTCTAAATTGTATGGTTCCATTCATTGAATGAATTAATAAATTTACCTTTCAAAAAATTCTCAATAATATTTTAATAAAAACATTTTAAATCATTTTATATTAAAATTTATTTTATTATATAAATACATGCAATAAATTTATGCATTGCACGGATAAAAAATAGTTATTTATAGAAGATTTGTTTCTAAAATAAAATATCTTAACATTCTTCCACATTGTCTCAATAATTGTTTTATTTACTAAGTGTTAAAAGTAGAAGAATAGCATCACATCACTCATGGTAGTAAGTTTAATTAATATTTCCTTTAATGTATTTTAATGTAAACTTTTTTGTTTGAAATTATTTTTTGAACAAACCTCTGACGTTTATTTTCTATCGAATGTGTGCAATTAAATGAGGAAACAAATCAAAAGTTAAGTGGTAGATTTTCAAACGCTATAAAGACATTTTAATTTAGAAATATTTAGATCCCATCGAAAAAGTTATCGTAAGTTTGTTGATTTTTTAAACTTGAAAATTGAAAATTTCGGTGAATGAAATTTAATAAATTCCACCCCATTCATGCACATATCATTAGGTTAAAAAATTATTGCTCAAAGCCCGATCCATTTTTTAAACGAACTTCATTTGTAAACCTAAACTCATTTTTGAGTTTATATTTTTACCCAAACCTTCTCATATTTCAGACGGACCTTTGAACCAAATCGAGTAGCCTGAGCTTATAGACAAGTTTACTTCAGATAAACAAATATTTTAAGATAAAAGAGTTAAAGGGTAAAAATAAACTTTAATAAATAATCATAAAATCAATTAAGGGAAAAAAAGACATTTAATTAAATCTTTAACGATAAAAAAAAAATCAATTATACTTTTCATTTACCTCGTGTGTTGACCTGATTGTCATGAATGTTCATTGTTTCAAGTATGATTTAATTCGAATTATGCAAGTCACATTATTATTAGGACTTTACCCTCTCCATATAATTCAACTAAAAATTTTAAACATTCTATACACATATATACAATCACCACTAATCATTTTGGATTAGATGTCATTTGTCAGCTATTGACTTTATTTGAATTACGGTTAACCTAATTATAAACAAAGGAAAATATTGAGATAATCAAAATCAACCATCTACCAATTTTGGTCTCGAGAGTGCGATTATGTGAAGCGAAATATTAAGCACCCTAAGACCTCTATCTCAAGGACAATAGCATTTTAATCTTATAACACTTAAATTAAGTATTAAATTTATTATTTATCATACTAAAATTAACTTAACCTATAATACATTATTTACAAATTACAAAAGAAATTCATCTAAGGGTCCGTTTGTTTACATGTAAAAAGTTTTACGGAAAATGTTTTCTAAATTTTTCTGTATTTGTTTCCTAAAAAACAGTTTAATCAATGGAAAATAACTTACATGTCAAAAAAAAAAACCTTTTTTCTTGCGAACGAGCTTACCCTTTTGAAAATCGTAAGTCGTTTTCCAAAAGAATACCCATTTATAGGTAATTTTTTTTTATATAAAAATTAACTTAAATCAAGCTTAATATTATTATATTGATAATATATTTTATTTTTATTTTTAAAAATATTTAAAAATTATTAAAATATTAATATAAAATATTATATTTTTCAATATTATTAAACATTGATATCTAATTATTTATATTTAGTCATATAATAAATTATTAGTATAATTAATATAATTTA
Source organism: Kokia cookei (assembly GCA_039519145.1). NCBI lineage: Eukaryota > Viridiplantae > Streptophyta > Magnoliopsida > Malvales > Malvaceae > Kokia > Kokia cookei. The sequence continues at coordinate 3,409 of JBBHDX010000667.1, forward strand.
TTATTTTAATAAATTAATTAAATTTAAATTTATTTTAATAATAAATTTTAAAATAATAATTTTAAATAATATTCTTCATATATTATTGAAAATACTCAATATTAATATTTTAACAATAAATATTTATTAAAATTATAAATATATTAATAATAAATATTTTGTAGTATAAAGGTTGAAATATGTCATAAGTCTATGTACTCTTCACTAATTTATAATTTAGTTTCTGTACTTTTATTTTCAAGAATTTAATTCCTCTATTTTTCATATTTGAAAATCAAGTTCAATTGTTGACATTGTTAAATTATTTTGTCAATTTTTTCGATGTCACATTTTTAAATAAAAAATACTCACTTGGTAGTCATGTAACTAAAAAATGACATTGTAATGAACCTGAAATTAACAAAATATTTTTAATATATGCAAAAACAATGTAAAATATAAATTTATAGATATAAAATAATTTGAATTAAACAATGAAAATATAAGAAAATCTCAAATGTATGTTTGTTTATTAAAAACAATTTTTACGAAATATTTTCAAGAAATCTGTCAAACAAAACAAAATATTTTACACAGATTCATCCAAACATAAAAAAATATTAACTTTTCTAAAAATAAATAATTTTTCAGAAACCATTTTCAATGAAACAAATGAACCTTAAGTCTAAAATATCAATTTCCATTAAACCTCTAAAAGTTTACACCCAAATATTTAATACAACATTAATCAAATTAATCAAAATTTTAAGTATTTACAGCAAAAATTTCAAAAATTAATCACATTTAACCAACATCAGTATTTACATTTAAAATTTAACTTTCACTAACTTTAACCAAAATCCAAAAATTAGTCAAATTTAATTAATCTAAAAATAAAATTTAATCAAATTTCCCCTAAACGAATCTATATTTTCAAATAAGTTAAAAATTAATTAAATTTCAAATTAACCTCCGCAAAATCAACATTCTTATCCTAAACCAAATTTAAAAAACTTAATTGAAATTGTAACACCCCAAATCCGACCTAGACGATATGACCAAGTTTGGAGAACTACATCAATAGCTTCAAAAAACTCCAACTTAAATCATTTGAAATACAACGGTCGATAAATCAATTAAACAGTTGAACCAACATAGACATTCAAACTTAAAACACAATCTGAAGTAAAATATATGTAATAGTATAAATTCAGATAAACAGTAAATTAAATAAAATCGAGATGACTGAGCCGCCATGCCGACCCGCCTAATTCTATGGGTTACCTAAATCCAAACAAACAGACTAAATGAGTATACAACTCAATGTGTAACTTAAGTATTCAATTAAATAAAAAGATCAAACTAGTCTTCAGGTTCTCATTATTTGAACAGTTCTCAAAATCGGATACAAAAATAGAAACAAAAACATAAATATATAAGATACAGATACAGATCATATCAAATGAAGATGTAAATTTTCTACCCCCATCCACTACACACCAGCTCTTTCCATCCTTACACACCAAATAGGGTATCAAGTACACATCCATCCTTACACACAGCATAGTGACTGAATGTCACATTCAGAATATTGCAATCTAGCTGCCAGATCAAAATGCGATGAATCACCAAATTCAAAGACGTATAAATATATGTGGCTTAACGACCAGAATCGGTAGATAATTAAACTTCACACTCTTCCTCCTTAATCACAATACCCATCCCAATGCAGATGCATAATTAACAGATATCAAATATGTGTATATAGTGGTACAAATTCAGATAATACAAATCATACTTACTTATCAGTTAACACATCAAATATATATAATCACATAATAGATTTTCCAATAACATATCATCAGATAATTATTTTAATAGCTTAATTCAAATCATACGAACCCCACGAAAGACCTACGCTCGATTGGAATGATGTTTATGGCCTTAGAGAAAAATTTAGTTTAAAGACCCACACACCCGTGTGGATTCACACAACCTACATGGATAGTTCGTGTGGTCCACACGGCTTAGAACACGCCCGTGTGGCTCATCTCAGTGTCTCACATGGCCTGGCCACACACTCGTGTCCTTAACCTGTGTGCCCCAAAGCAAGTCAGTCTCTCACAAGACTTATACACGCCCCTATGGCTTATACACAAAATAATCTCGAGCACAATTTGGCACACAGCCGTGTCACACACCAGTGTGACCCAAGTCAGTGCCTCACACGGCTTGGCACACGGTCGTTTGGAATCTAAAACACTAGTTTTTAACTTTTTCCATTTGGAGAAATTGAGGTTTCGTTACACACTTGATATAGTTTCAACGTAGAAGCAACAGAAGTGACTCTGAAATCCAAAAACAATCAACCAATGACCAATTAAACAATTACTATCAAACGAATAGTTAGAACTAGCGCACAAAAGCAAAGCTATGTCGAAATGTTTCGAAAAAAAAACCCAACTTGAATTCACACACTCACCTTAGACGTAACAGCGATATACGAGACTAGTGCATTAGAGAAACGTTAACCTCAATGTAACACCTCAAACCCAATTAAAAAGTTTTGACTGAATTTGGCGTAGTTACATTAACACCTTGAAAATCGATTTTGCGTTTAGACACTTTTAGTTATTGATGACTAAAGTAAAAACCAAAAAGAGTGCAAGTTAGTTTCAAATTCGAAATATATAGTCATAGTCAACTCAATGCAAAACAATCCGAGCTCTCGTACGTCATCCGATTCTACATCAGATATCTACCTAAATAGATAAGACAATTGGTGAGCTACCAATCTCGGTATGTAACCATAATCAAATACAATCAAATTGTAATAACATAGGTAAGCTTAATGACATTTACACAACTAGTACCGAACAGTTCCAGAGTATCGCAGAGTTGTCAAATTACGAATCAATGGAATCCTACGTGAAGTTGGACTCAATATCACTTCATATCTCAATAAACAAACACAACACATAACCACTAGAGCAGAGACAAATCCAGTTCAGTCACATAATAGAAGGCTAGACAATACTAGAAATTTTGTGTTTTAAGCAGTAAAAGAGACTTCAATTAAATGTGAATTAATGTATGGAATTGAATTATTATTTATAGATCAAGAACTGAGTAAAAAAGACAACAACCAAGGAAAAGGTAAAATCACGGAGTAGTCCCTACGCATTCACTGAAGCGAATTGTAGGTAAGTTCATAGTGGTTTAGTTATGAATTTAGTTTATCTAAGATTTAAATCTTTTTGTAATGTTAAATAGAAAAATTTATGCAAGAATTGAATATCTTATCTTGAATAATAATATTACTAGTAGAAATTGACCCTGTATGCACTTCGATGCCCCTGTTGCATAATTACAATTCTCATTAAAAGTAAAAATAATCGAGTAAGGAAATGAATTGGGAACTTATAGTATGTTTAAGTAAATTTGAAAGATATGGAAATTTTTGTACTTGGTGAAGATAATAAAAATCATGAGAATACATGAATTTTGTGCTTGAAAGATTTAGGTATCGTGATATATGTATTAAGCATTTGTTTTAGTTGAAAGAAGTTTTATAAATTAGTACTATAAACTAACTAAGCTTTGTGGCTTATGGATGTTGTTATGTTGTTTTGTAGATATTGAAGTTGATTGTGGGAAAGGATCAAGCATGGCTCACACTATTGATCCATTTTGGAAGCTTTTGAAACTTTTGTTAGGGTTATGGCATGTATATAGGATCTTAAGTAAAATGTTAATTAAGGTGATCTTAGTTGAATGGTTGTTGAAAAGACTCCTTTTGAAGATGTTATGCAATGTTAAGTTAACCATGTTTTTGCTTAAATGAATGCTATAATAAGGATTGTTGCATCTTTGCATTATGTCTAAAATATGCTAGTATGTTTGGATATTTTTGAGATACCTTTGAATGGTACATTGGGTTGTTATTGTAGGCTATTTCAACATGTTATTGTTTGAAATTAATTGATAGTGTTCCATAACCTTATGCCGGCGACGGAGACGGGTTAGGGGTGTTACAAGCAGAGACTCTATTTATGTCATAATTTAACAAATAGACATTTAAAACTTTAGGGCGTTACAACTCTCTTCCCCTAAAAAAAATTTCGACCTCAAAATTTACCTAACTCAATTAGATGAGAGTATTGTTGTTGAATCAAATCTTCATGTTCCCAAGTGGCTTCCTCAATGTCATGATTCCGCCATAGGACCTTAGCTAGAGGAACAGTTTTCCTCCTCAAGACCTTGACGTCTCGATCTAGAATATGAACAGGCTCCTCTAGGAAAGTCAGATCTGGTCGTTCCTCAATCTCCTCAACGAGAACGATGTGAGACGAGTTAGACTGATACCTTCTCAACTTAGAGACATGAAACACATAATGAATTTGATCTAATTTAAGGGGTAGCTCTAGTTAATAGGCGATAGTTTTGATACGTTTTAGAATATGGTAAGGTCTAATGAACCGCGAGCTCAACTTACCCTTGCATTTGAACCGGAGAATCTTTTTCCACGACGAAACTTTTAGAAACACCTGATAACCCCATAAAATACTCAATGTCTCTCCTTTTTAAATCCACATATGATTTCTATAGATCAAAACTTGTCTTAAGATGGTCTCGAATCAATATAACCGTATTCTTAGTCTAAAAAACTAGCTCGGGACCCAAAACTTAACGCTTACCTAACTCAGTCCAATACAGAGGGGTATGACACTTACGACCATAAAAAATCTTATAAGGTGCTATCTGAATGCTAGACTGAAAGCTATGATTATATGTGAATCCAGCCAACGACAAATATTCCTCCTAACTACCCCAAAAATCGATTAAACAACTTTACAGCATATCCTCCAAAATCTAAATAATTCACTTAGACTGTCTATCAGTCTAAGGATGGACACAGTACTGAAATCCAGTCAGTTGTCTAATGCCTTGTCAAGCTTCTTCTAGAATCGAGAAGTAAAATCTGGGTCTCTATTAGTGATGATCAAAATTTGAGACTCCGTGCAGTCTTACAATTTAAAAGACATACTACTTGGCTAACTTCTGTAACGAATAGTCTGTCTTGACAAGTAAGAAATGAGTAGACTTGGTCAATTAGTCTATGACGACCCAAATCGAATCCTTCTTAGTCGGTGTCAAGAGCAACCCACTAATGAAATCCATCGTCACACGCTCCCACTTTCAAAGGGGAATCTTGATTGGTTGTAGTAGACCTAAAGGAAATTGGTGCTCAGCCTTAACATGCTGGCACGTCAAACAATGAGGGACAAAGACTGTTACCTCCTATTTCAAATTGGGCCACCTATATAGCTCTTGAAGATCCCTAAACAAATTATTTCCACTGAGATGAATAGCATAAAGGCTATGCACTTCTCACAGAATCGATCGCCTCAACTAAGCATCATTAAGCACACTAACCTACCCCTAAAACATAGAACCCCCTCATTATTCAGTCTAAAATCAAAAGTTTCGCCTGTTTCAACCTATCAAAATCGTAGAACCAGAGAATCATCACTCAACTTTCTAAGTCGAATCTGATCAACCCAAGTTAGTTTAACCTACAACTCGGCTAGCAGAATACTGTAACACTCGAAACTCGATACCATCGTCGGTTAGGGTGTCAATGTCCTTTCGATCATCTATCGTAGTTTATCTCACTTTATTGTTTCATTGAACCATATTTTAATATAGTAATGCAATAAGCATGATATGAATCATCAATTGAATATCAACACAACTAAGAAAGGGCAAAAATAACATTTCCACAATTTTTGGGGACTTTTACCAATACTTGTTGGACAAGTATCGGTAGTAGTCAAGTCAGTAAGCAATTTAGAAACAGTGTAGATTTCTATCGATAGTTGTGATAGTTCTACCAATACAAGTATAACTTCTACTGAAACAAGTCATGCTTCTACCGATACTAAAAACTCCAGAGAGCTAAGAAGTCTTACCCTGCAACTTTTATCGATACAAGCATCTAACTATCGATACAATTATGAATTGAACTACCAATACAACCCAAGGCAGTAAATAACCTCTCTCCTACCCTATACTTCTACTGATATATGCAAGAGTTCTACAGAAATAAGTATGCAAAAATTCAAATATTTACACAAGTTTATCAACTAATCTTCATCATAGCCATAACGTATAAGTAAATACATAATGTGTTCAAATGCAAAACATAACATTTCATTTAAAGCCAAATACCTACACAAAACATTAAGCAAGCACTTGAATGGGTTCAAACATTCGATACAAGTCTGACATTGCATGAACAAACTCAAAATCAAGCATTACAAAATAACATCATCCTAGTACATGTCATATAACCAAGCGATGTAAATACTACTGAACAAGCTCTTGAGATAGTGTGATTTCTTCGAGATGATCCGATCTTCAAGCAGCAAAATAGAATCGGACTGGATTGCAGTTATGGATAGGCTCTAGGGACTATTCTACCAATTTCCCTTTTTTGCGATCTGTGTTACAATCATAATCCAAATCAAGGCTCAAAGTTCACAAAAGAAAACTCTAGCTCCTCTTTGTTTTATCCGTGAGGAAGAAAATGAAGAAGTAATGAAAATATGATGAAATTTTCATTTTTAATTCAGTAGTTTAACTTATATACTCAATGGTAATTTTGTAAATTTTAAGACATTCATAATTAACTTAATTAATCACTAATAAACCTTAATTAATCCTATTTATAAACAATATGTGTCATAATGATCCACTCACTTAACCATTTAGGTCAATTTGCTTATTTGATCCTTCAAACTAATCAACTCTACTTTTGCACCCTTTACAATTTAATCCTTTCTATTCTATTAATCATCTAATCATTAAAATTTCATAACCAAATTTTAATACGATGTCAACGATGTCATAAATATTAAAATGATTAAATTTATGACTAGACTCGTAGGAGTTGTGATCTCGAAATCACTATTTTCGACACCATTAAAAACTAGGCTATTACAACTCTCCCTCTTTAGGGAAATTTCGTCCCGAAATTTCTTACCAATAAACAAGTTGGGGTATTGTGATCTTATAGAAGCCTCTGTCGCCCAAGTTGCTTCTTCCAAACCATGACAATTCCACAAAACTTTTACCAGTAGTACCCTTTTATTTCGTAATTCTTTTACTTCACGAGCCAGAATTCTCATCGGTTCCTCTGAATATGACAAATCCGACTGTATCTCAACCTTATAGGGAGTAATCACGTGGGAAGGATCTGATCTACACCATCTCAGCATCGAAACATGAAATATGTTGTGAATCTTCTCAAGTTCCGACAGTAAAGCCAGTTTATAAGCTACAGGATCAACCCTCTCGAGAATCTCATACGGCTCAATAAACCGTGGACTCAGCTTGCCCTTTCTACCAAATCGTAACACCTTCTTCCAAGGTGAAACTCTCAGGAAAACTCGATCTTCGATGGAAAACTCTATATCCTTCCTCTTTAGATTTACGTAGTACTTCTGTAGATCAGACGCTACTTTTAAATAATCACGGATTACCCGAACCTTGTCTACGGTCTCATTTATCAAGTCGACCCTAAACAACTTAAGCTCACTCAACTCTGACCAATACAAAGGTGTTCTGTATTTCCTACTGTATAGTGTCTCAAATAGTGCTATTTTAATACTGACTGATATTTGTTATTATAAGCAAACTCTACCAACGGTAGGTATTTCTCCTAGCTATGCTCGAACTCGAGTATGCAATATCGCAACATATCCTCCAGAATATGTATCACCATCTCTGACTGACCATCTGTCTGCGGATGATATTTAGTGCTGCAATTCAACCTGGTTCCTAAAGTTTCATGCAACTTACCCCAGAACCTCGAGGTAAAACATGGATTCCTGTCAGAGATAATAGATACTAGTACCCCGTGCAGTCGCACGATCTCAGACATACAACTTAACCAACTTCTTTAGTGAATAATCCACTCGGATAGGGATAAAGTGAATTGACTTAGTCAATCTATCAACTATAACCCAGATTGAATCTTTCTTCCTCGGTGTCACCGGTAATCCTGTAACAAAGTCCAAAGTGACTCGCTCCTATTTCCACTCAAGAATGGTAATAGGCTGCAACAATCTAGACAGTACCTGATGATCAACTTTTACTTGCTGACGCACTAGGCATCTAGTCACGAACTCAGAGATTTCTCTTTCCATACTTGACCACCAATACATTTTCTTCAAGTCTTTATACATTTTCATACTCCTTGGATGTATGGAGTGAGTACTACTGTGAGCTTCTGTCAGAATATCTCATCTCAAATTTGAGTCATTCGGAACACACACTCTACCTCTGAAAAATAACATACCATTTGTATCAACAGTAAACCTTGTAGTGACATAACTCTCCATCTATTCTTTCTTAGCTACAAGCTTTGGATCATTTTTTTGTAACTCTTTAATCCACTGTAAAAATAATGGTCTCATCTTGAGCTTAACGGTGACAAAACCATCACTCTCTAACGCCAAATAAGCATTCGTTTCTCTCAATGCAAACAACAATTTCTGGCTCAAGGTATCTATAACAACATTAGCCTTTCCCGGATGATAGTCAATCACAAGGTCATAATCTTTTAATAACTCTAACCATTGATGTTGTCTCAAGTACAGTTCCCTCTATGTCATCAAGTATTTCAAACTCTTATGATCGATGAATACGTGACATCTCTCACCATATAGGTAGTGATGCCAAATCTTTAATGCAAAGACTATGACAGCTAATTTCAGGTCATGAGTCGGATAGTTCCTTTCATGTAGCTTTAATTGTCAGGAGGCATAAGCTATCACTTTCCCGACTTACATCAAAACACAACCCAAACCATTCAAAGACACGTTGCTGTAAATAACGAATTCCTTTATCGATTTAGGCTGCATTTGTACTGGAGCTTTCGTTAACAATTTCTTAAGCTGATTAAAACTCTATTGGCACTTCTTTGACCGAACAAACTGAATGTTCTTCTGTAGCAACTTCGTCAACGGCAAAGCTATAATAGAGAAATTTTTCATAAACCGACGGTAATAATCTGCGAATCCTAGAAAGCTACGTACCTCAGGAACATTCTACGGAACCTTCCAATCAAGAATAACAGAAATTTTGCTCAGATCAACTAGTATTCCTTCTATGGATACCACATGACCTGAAAATCTAACCTCTCGAAGCCAGAGCTCACATTTGCTGAATTTTGCATACAACTATCTTTCTCGCAAAATCTGTAATACCTCTATCAAATGCTGAGGATGCTCTGACTCTATTCTGGAATTAATCAGTATGTCATCGATAAATACTACCACAAATCTATCCAACTGAGGCTGGAACACTCGGTTCATCAGATCCATGAGCGCTGTTAGGGTGTTAGTCAACCTGAATGACATTACCAGAAACTCATAATGTCCATACTTGATTCTGAATGTTGTTTTCATCACATCACAATCTTTCACTTGCATTTGATAATATCCTAATCGAAGATCTATTTTAAAAAAATACGATTGTACCTTTCAACTGATCAAAAATTCGTCAATACAAGGCAACGGGTTCATATTCTTGATTGTCACCTTATTCAATTGTTTGTAATCTATGCACATCCTTATCGAGCTGTCTTTCTTCTTCACAAACAACACAGGTGCACCCCTAGGTGACACACTTGATCGTATAAAATCTCTATCTAACAAATCTTGCAACTAAGCATTTAATTCTTTCAACTCTATCGGTGCCATTCTGTATGGTGGAATCGAGATCGGTGTGGTGTCAGATAACAAATCAATGTCAAACTCTACTTCCCTGATCGGTGGCAAACCCGTTAATTCTTCTAAAAATATATCTGTAAACATTATTAATAACTAATACCTATTTCAATTTTGTCCCTGAATCTCGGGTGTCAAGTATATATGCTAAGAACGCTTCGCAACCCTTACGAATAATTTTCTTTGTTGAGATAGCTAAAATTACTATGGTTTCACTGTTTAACCTATCAGACTCAACTGTGATCACTTCACCCGTCAGATATTTTAAATCAATCCGTCTTCGCTTGCAATTTACTACTGCATTATGCTCAGATAACCAGTTCATACCCAAAATTACATCGAACTTGGTGAAAGGTAATAACATTAGGTTAGGAGGAAATACACAGCCCTGGACTTTCAGTGGACATTTACGACACACCACATTAACAATGACACTATGTCCCAACGGATTTGTAACTTGTACATCAAATTCAATCGACTCGATCGACAAATTTTTATAAATTACTAATGCAGTACAAATATACAAATGAGTCGACCCTGGATTAATCAAAGCACACATAATATCATTAAAAAGATTAAATATACCGATCATAACATCGGGAGCAATAGCCTCTTCTCTAGCTTTATTCTGGGCATCTGCCTTTCTACGGAGTAATAAGAGGTTTCATACTCTATTCCTCTTTCACTTTCGAAGTCATCGAGAAATTTCCCATGAAATGATCTATACCTTCGCATCGATAACAAGCTCCTTTCATCTTTCAGCACTCACCCGCATGGTACCTTTCGCAATGATCGCATGCTAGATTAGGTGCATTCCGAACACTAGCTACACTATCTGCAGGACGATTTTGAAATCTAGACTCTGGTGGTCCTGATCTACTCCTGCCCAAAAATCCGAAAATGACTATCCCGCGAGTTTCAATTTCTTTGAATTTTTTCGACAGCGTCATAGAAAAAGTCCTGGTGATATTCTTTTTCTCGGACTCCCGAAACCTTTTCTCTCTCTGCCTCTTTTTATTGTAGATTTCTTCAATCTTTTGAGCTCTGTTTGCTAGAACCATAAACGATTGTAGCTCAGAACCGTCCACCATCATCTTGATCTCGTCATTCAGCCCGTCTTTAAAACGAACACACATAGACTCATCTGTCAGTACAATTTCCCGAGCATATTTACTAAGTTGCACAAATTCTCGTTAATACTTGGCCACTGTTTTGTTTTCCTATCTAAATTCTAAAAATTCTTTCTTTTTTTTTTTTATCCAGGTACCGTTTGCTAACATATTTTTTTCTAAACTATGTCTGAAAGAATTCCCAGTTAACTTTATTCTCTGGCATTATTGCTAAAATCGTTGTCCTCCAACTGTAAGCCTCGTCTTTCAATAACGAAGAAACACATCTCAAATAATCTTTCGGAGGATAGGCGATCTCGTTCAAGACTCTCAATGTATTCTCCAACTAGTATTCAGCTCTGGAGGGATCATCTTTTACACTTCCCTAGAATTCCTCAGCTTCATACTTTCTAACCCTGTCTGTCAAGATATGACGTCTCTGCTCTACCACTAAAGAAGGTGGAGCATAGTTGGAGGTGTTACCGGTCGAGCAGCAGGCTGTGTGTAACACCCAAAAACCCAAAACCATCTCCGGTCTAAAGTCTCAAGGTTTACAGAACTTTTCGAGTCTTCTTTTTTACATACAATTCAATCACAACTTATACAATTATAATTTGTAGCTCAGAATACTAACTACATTTAATTTTTACACATTCATTTACAACCTTTCAATCAATAAATAATCAAATTCAATCACTTAAGAACTTAGGAATCACGTACAAATATTTTCTTTCAGGGATCACATGATCCTGTATCTCAAACACACAGTTCTCACCATGCTAACCAAACTATAACCAAACATACTTATCATTACATCGCAGAAGGAATCAATATTCATTTCATAAATCATGACATCCATTTTTCATGTCTGTAATACCCAAAACTCGAAAACTGTCGCCATTAGGGTCCTGGTGTCTTTCTATTCATTTATCACTGTTCATTTTTTAATATTATGTCATAATTTATCATTTAAATATAATCATAACTCAATAAGGGAAAAAAGGTCATTTTCATGATTTTTTGATACTTCTACTGGTACTTGTTGGACAATACTACCGATACAAGTATGACTTTTATCGAAACATGTCATACTTCTACCGATACTAAAAACTCCAGAGAGCTAAGAAATTTTACCTTACAACTTCTACCGATACAAGTATTCAGACTACCGATACTATTATGAACCGAACTTCTGATACTTTGTATGTTACTACCGATACAATGTAAGTCAGTAACCAACCTCTCCCCTACTCTGTACTTTTACCGATACATGCAAGAATTCTATTGAAACAAGTATACAGAATTCGATTATTCACATAAGTCCTCTAGTTTATAAACCATCATTCAACACAAGATTCTTATTCAAATCCTCATCCTACAAAATCTATACATGACAATACTTGTTTCATCATATGACACAAAATACAACCAATCATCACAAGTATTCTTAAATTCACATGCCAATTCATTACCAAACATATTTGCTTAATTACAACATCATGCAAGCAAGCAAGTTTAGTTCAACAAAGAACCAAAAATCCAAAATCAAGCATTTCAAGGGTAACATCATCTTAGTACATGCCATATAACCAAGTGATGTAAATACTACCGATTGAGCTCTCGAGATAGTGTGATTTCTTCGAGATGATCTGATCTTCAAACAACAAACAATCTACAAAACAACAATAACATCTTTGGTAAGCTTTAAAGCTTAGTAAGTTCGAAGAGTTTAAAGAGTTACCAATCATATGCATAAAGCAATTATATCTTAATCGAGCTAGGATGAACTGTTGCTTCCTCAAGCCATATTTGGTGTTCCAACTTTCTTGTGTATAACTTTTCTGTTACCAGTACCTTAATGCTGCTCACACGAGCTATTGAGGACTCGCAACGTATGCGGTACCCTAACCATCGGTACGGTGTTTGTCTGTACTATAAACTGTTCCCTAACAATGCTGCTCTCACGAGCTATCGAGAGTATGCATAAAGTATAGTCCCAGCCACCGTAGGGTCTATAATCTATTTAGGATCCATATCTCTTTCCCGAGTCATGATGCTACTCACACGAGCTGTCGAGAATATGCACTTACGATAAATCTCAGCCATCGTAGGGCCTATCATCCTTTATTGGATTCTTTTCTCATTTCTCGACTCACGATGCTGCTCACACCAGCTCTTGAGGACTCACAACATATGCGATACCTCAGCCATCGCGTCGATTTCAAATCATCTGTTCAAAGCCTGATATCTCTTTCTTTTATTTCTTTTTTTCATCTTTCACAATTTCACGTACCATAACATGTTCTATGAAAATCATAAAGAATACAAAAATATACTATTTAAATGTAAATTTAACGTTACAAATTTACTAGACGAAATTGTAGTTAAATCAACAAATTTACAATTCGTAATTTTCCCTTTTCCATGATCGGGACACGATCTTGATCTATTATAATAATTTCATTCAATTATTTAAATCAACATAAATTTTTAATCATTTTGTGCAAATAAGCCTTTATGGTATTTTTTTTACAAAATTTCCCTTAACTTTTCAATTTTATTCAATTTAGTCCTTTAGCTCAAAACCTACAAATTAACCACTTTTCCTTAAAAACAAGTTCAGCGGAATATTATAGCAATCCCATACTTCCCATATTTGTTTTATTTAACAACAAGTCCTTGTACTTTTACTATTTCTATATTTTTGTCCTTTAACATGAAAATTACTAAAAATTATTTTACAAAATAGTCTCATTTAACAACCAAGCTTGCTATTTTATCATTAAACTTGAAAAATACACTAAACTCATCAATCGAATAAACCATAATATTTAACATTTTTACAAATTAGTACCCGGGTTAGCTAGATCAAGCTAAAACGAGTTCAAAAACATAAAAATTACCAAAACAGGCAAGATTTACTCACCCTATCTAAGAACCCAAGTGACCGAGGCTTGCTTCTCCCCTTGAAAATGGATTTTCAGCTCCTTGGAGAAGAAGATGATTAAATTTTATCTTTTAATTTTGGTTTAAAACATTTATTTACTTAATTTACCAATATACCCTTTGCTCGCACTTTAATTTTAACCAAATTTTAATCAAGATCGTCCACTCAAATGACAAATGGTTATATTACCATTTAAGAACCTTAACTTACTTTTCAATTGACATATAATACCTTTAATTAAGAGAATTCAACTTTTGCACCTTTTTCAATTTAATCTTTTTTACTTAATTAACTACCTAAAGGATAAAATTTCGTAACCAAATTTTACTGTGATGCAAATGACCTCGTAAATATTAAATAAATAATATTTACAGTATGAAACATCGAAGTTGTGGCCTCAAAACCACTATTCTCGATCGTACTAAAAATAAACTAATTAGTAAATCCTCATTTAATTAGGATTTAATCGTAATTTACCCAAAATCTAAAGAGTTTCACATCATTTCTATTATTAAGCCATTTAAAGAGGGTCCAATTTCATAATTGGTCCTTCAATTATATTAAATTTTAATTAAACAAACTTGTTTTCAATTTAGTCCTAAACTAATTAGGACTTAATGAATAAATAACCCAAAAGTTAGTGGATGGTAATCATATCCACCACCACTTGGACTTTGTTACCATGGTGTAATTACCACTTTGGTCCCTTTTATTTTTAATAAATAGCAATTAACTTTTACCTCTTTTACAATTTGCACCTTTTTTCTTAATTAAGCAATTAATCATCAAAATTACCTAATCGAGCTTCAATTCACATATAATAAGACTTTGTAAATATTTAATAAAAATATTTACGACACTTAATTTCAAAAATGAGGTCCCGATATCTCATTTTCTAAAACCACTTGACTTTTAAACCAAACCACTTATACTAAATTTTAATTCAATAATTAAAATTCTTTAATTTAAAATTCCATATAAAATTATTATTGACTTATTTAATTTAAACAATCATTATAAATTTTTCTCGTCGGGTTTGTGGTCCTGAAATCACTATTTTTTACACTACTGAAAAACGGGTTATTACACTATGTAACAAGGGGTGAAGGAGGTAGTAACATCAGATTATTCCTCATGAATTCCGAAAACCATTGCCCCATTAATTCGAAGAACATGTTCTTTGCTTTGTTTTCTGTCATCGATAATATCGGTGCACTGTGACTAGCCTCGAAATCATTAGTCGGGACATTATTGTTTACCTCGTTAGTTTCATATCTTTTTGAGTCAAACATCCTGTGATTATCTGTAAAAACTGTAATCAAATCGGATCCATCTATATCACACTATCACAAGTTCATATGGCATGTACTTCAAAATCATTTAAACACAGTCAATACAGTCCAAAAAATGACTAAACTATAAGCTCTGATACCATTAAATGTAACACTCGAAACTCGATACCATCATTGGTTAGGGTCCCGATGTCCTTTCGATCATCTATCGCAGTTTATCTCATGTTACTATTTCATTTAACCATATTTGAATAGAGTAATGAAATAAGCACAACATGAATCATCAATTGAATATAAACACAACTCAGAAAGTGTAAAATATCATTTTCACGATTTTTGGAGACTTCTACTGATACATGTTGGACAAGTATCGATAGTAGTTAAGTCAATAAGCAATTTAGAAATAGTGCAAATTTCTACCGATACTTGTTATAGTTCTATCGATACAAGTGTAAATTTTACTGAAACAAGTCATGCTTCTACTGATACTAAAAACTTTAGAGAGCTAAGAAGTCCTACCCTGCAACTTCTACCAATACAAGCATCCAACTATCGGTACAATTATGGACAGAACTATCGATACGACCCAAGTCAGTAAATAAACTCTCTCCTACCCTGTACTTCTACAAATACATGCAAGAGTTCTACCGAAACAAGTATGCAAAAATTCAAATATTTACACAAGTTCATCAATTAATCTTCATTTCATAGCCATAATGTATAAGAAAATACATAATGTGTTCAAATACAAAACATAACATTTCATTTAAAGCCAAATACCTACACAAAATATTAAGAAAGCATTTGAATAAGTTCAAACATTCGATTCAAGTCTGACATTGTACCAACAAACTCAAAATCAAGCATTACAAAAATAACATCATCCTAGTACATGCCATATAAGTAAGCGTTGTAAATACTACCGAACAAGCTCTCGAGATAGTGTGATTTCTTCGAAATGATCCAATCTTCAAGTAGAAAAATAAAATCGGACTGGATTGCAATTATGGTAGCTCCAGGGACTATTCTACCAATTTCCTTTTTCGCGATCTGTGACACGATCGTAATCTAAATCAAGGCTCAAAGTTCACAAAAGAAAACCCTAGCTCCTCTTTTTTTTTTAGTTGTGAGGAAGAAGAAGAAGAAATGAAAATTTGATGAAATTTTAATTTTTAATTCATTAATTTAACTTATATACTCAATAACAATTTTGTAAATTTTGAGACTTTCATAATTAACTTAATTAATCACTTATTAACATTAATTAATCCTATTTATAAACAATATGTGTCATAATGATCCACCCACTTAACCATTTAGGTTAATTTGCTTATTTGATCCTTCAAACTAATCAACTCTACTTTTGCACCCTTTACAATTTAATCCTTCCTATTCTATTAATCATTTAATCAATAAAATTTCATAACCAAATTTTAATACGATGTCAACAACATCATAAATATTAAAATGAATAAATTTATGACTCGACTCGTCGAAGTTGTGATCCCGAAATCACTGTTTTCGACACTATTAAAAATCAGGTTATTATAAATACTGTCATTAAACAAACTTAGGTGAGCAAACATCGCTCTTAGATAGTCATCACTCTACGATTGAGAACATTGACCATAACATTGACCTTTTCAAGATGGTACTCTATAGTGCAGTCGTGGTCCTTAAAAAACTTAACCCATCTACGTTGCCTAAGGTTCAACTCTTTCAAAGTTAGCAGATACTTGAGGCTCTTGTGATTGGTGTAAACGATACACCTCTCACATTATAGATAATGCCTTCAGATTTTTAAGCTGAAGAACACGACAACCTATTCAAGGTCGTGTGTGGTATAGTTGCCGTCACAACCTTACCATCCTACGTCAAAATGTAACCCAAACCGACATGTGATGCATCGCTATAGACTACAAACTGTCTACCAGATTCAGGCTGAACTAGAATAGGTGTTTGTGTTAAACTAGACTTGAGCTTCTCAAAGCTCGCTTGTTGCTCATCAGACCATACAAACAACACGTTTTTACATAACAGTTTAGTTAGGGGAGCCGTGATAAGCGAGAACTGCTCAACAAAACTCCAGTAGTAACCTACCAAACTCAAGAAAATTTGAATTTCAGACACATTCCTCAACTGTTTCCATTCGATCATAGTCTTAGTTTTCTTAGGTTCAACTCGGGTCTCCTTGGCAGACACAACATGCCCCAAAAAGGTAACCTCTTGCAACCAGAATTTGCACTTGCTAAACTTAGCATCAAGTTTTCTCACAAAGTATTTATAGAACTATTCGAAGGTGATCATCGTGCTCAACCTCAGTCTTAGAATAAATTTGGATATCGTCGATGAAGACTACAGCCAACTGAGCCAAGTATGGTTGAAATACCCAGTGCATCAGATCCATAAACATAATCGGAGCATTTTTTAAATTGAATGGCATGATAAGAAACATGTAATATCCGAAATGAGTCCTAAAAGCAGTCTTATACACATTAGTCTCCCTACCCTTGAGCTGATCGTACCAGAACAGAGATCAATTTTGGAGAATACAAACGCCCATGAAACGGATCAAACAAGTCGTCGATCTTCAGAAGCGGATACCTATTCTTTACCGTCAACTTATTCAGTTGACCATAATTCACACACATTCTCATTGTGTCATCCTTTTTCTTGACAAACAAAATAGGTGCTTCCCACGACTACACACTCGACCTAATGAACCATCAATCGAGAAGTTCCTGAATCTGAGCCTTTAATTTTATAAGCTCATTTGGTGCCATGCAGTAAGGAGTAATAGACACGGGGGCAATCTTTGGTAACAGTTCGATACCAAACTCAACTTTCCTATCCTGAGGTATCCCCAAAAATTCCTTAGAGAAAAATTCGAGAAGTCCATTACAGTACAAATATCTTTAACAAAAGGTTTCATAGAATTAGAGTCAAACACAAAGGCTAGATATGCCTCACAACTTTTTCGTACTAGCTTTCAGCTAGTAGAGTAGAGATTACATTGAAGAGGTAATCTCGACACTCGTCGATCATAAAAATTTCAATATCATTATCAGATCTCAAAGTTACCCTCTTAGAGCACAATCTAAATTAACTTGATGTTCCACGAGCCAATCCATTTCCAAAATTAGATCAAATTATCCAAATGAAAATTTATCAAATTAGCCGAAAATGACACCTTGAATCTCCAATAAAACCCTCCTATAAACTTTACTAACCCAGATCGACTGACCCAAGTGACTAATTATAGAAACCTCTTTAATAGTACTCTCAAGCAGATATAGCTAGATTCATAAAAACGGTGCTAGCTACATATGAATGTGTGGAACCAATATCTATCAAAGCAAAACATGAAACGAAATGGATAAAGAATGTACTTGTTATAACGTCGACAACATCTCTATCCTCGCGGCATACATGAGAGCAGGTTATCGTACCTCAGTCTAAATCACACCCCTGCCTAATGCCCTCTAACCTCTGCTAAAACCATTACCACTTGTGGTCATACCATGACCCCTAGGTGGCTGTTAAGCTACCCTCAGAGATTGAACTGGACTCAGAGCTAGAGCCTGTGTTGGAGCTTACACCTGATCAGATTGGAGAGGATAATCCCTAATTTGGTGCTTCACCGATCCGCATTGTAGACAAGTTCCTAACCTCCTACAGCACTCGCCGGGATGGCGCCTACCACAGTCACTAAAGGCTTAAATCTCAGTCGGAGCAACAAGTGCCTCAGTTCTCGAAGGCCCTTCAAACCTAGTCCGTTTCTTAGGGTGCTAACCAGAATTAGAGGGACCTAAATCCCTCTTAAACTTACTCTGACTTTTATCTTGGTATCTCTTCTCGCGCTCAGTGTGCTTCACCTCCTTGGTTATTTTCTCCTTGTTAACCAAGGTCATAAAAACTCGCTCCCTTTGAGGAGTTATCAAAACCTTCAGATCATAGGCGTTTGTCCATTTCTCTCCAAGAATTGATCGAATTCTTTTCTTATTTTGGCGTCCATTCTCGATTGCTTCAATTGAACGAGGAGGGGTGATTTGGGTCTACCATGCTTATTGGTGGAGTTGGGTGTTTTTACGGCTTTGTGATTGGTGGTAAGGGTTTGGTCTATTTTTTGGGTGGTTGTGGTCTTTGTGCTTTGATAAAGGCTTGTTTCGTGAGGTGGGGATACTTGCTGTTTGTGGGACGAGGGTCGTGGTGGTGCTGGTGTTGACGACGTGTTCTATTATTTTTTTCTTGAAGGTTTCTTGGGGTTTCTTGCCCTATATCATCTTGATCAGGGGTTGTTCTCTTGAGTTTTGATGGGTTTGTTTTACTTTTCTTGTGCCGAGGTGGCGTACACTATTTCATGGATGGTGTACGTGTCTCTTTCTTTGGGTTGCTTTGTATTCGAGTGGAGCGGGACGCTCTATCCGAAAACTCTGAAGGTGTGGCATGGATTTGACCCCGCTGATAGGTGTTGATCATTTAGTGTACAGTGGGAGTTACTGTCGGGTCAAGGAAGCCTTTGTTTACTTTTTGTACTTGTTTTCTTTTCTCTTCTTTAAATTTGTTTTATTATTATTTTCTTTTACTCATGTCTTTGCATGTTTTTCTATGCACTACCCGTACGTTAAAGTCTTCCTAGTTGTTTACTTTACATACGTCTTTGCATATTTTTTTGCATGGTTTTTCCTTATTCGATAGTTGACTAGGTTTTTTCTAAAACTAAGTCCGCTCCTTTTCGTGGGGGATTTTTCTTTCTTTAAATTTGTTAGATTTTTTTTGGTTTTCCTTGTTCTTTTGTTCAAGTTTACTCTTTGTTCTTTGTGATATCTTGGGGATCTTGCTTTGCTCTTAGGTTAGGGACTAACTTTGTTTGATGGTGTTAGGTGTCCTGGGTCTGGCTTTCGGGTAGGGTGGCTCTTGAAGTTACCATGGACGATGAAGTTTAA
>JBBHDX010000668.1:0-23473 GCA_039519145.1 Kokia cookei
CTATGTTATGTAGGCCTCCGTTAGACTTATACTCAACCACGCCTAGCAGCTTGATTCGGCCCACTATATCTAACCCTTTTCTGCTGGTTCCCAGAAAACCCAGATGATCCAGAACTCCTCTTATTCCAACCCCTATCCTGATTCCGCCTTACAGACTGTTTTACCCCTTCAGCAACCTTAGCTTTCTCCACTAGAACGGCAAATTCTCGTTCCTGCTGTGGGGCAATTATCATCCGCAGCTCGTCTCTCAGCCCATCCTCAAATCTGACACAGCGCTCATGCTCTGTACCCACAATACCCCGAGCATACCGACTCAACCGAAGGAATTCCGCCTCATATTCTGCTACAGTCTTATTACCCTGGACCAAGTTCAAGAAAGCTCTGCGCTGCGCATCAACATAACTAGCCCCTATGTACTTCCTCTGATAGGCTGCCCTAAAGAATTCCCAAGTGAGGTCATCTGCCATCGCTCCATCCCTAACTGTGAGCCACCACTGATATGACTCATCTCGCAGCAGAGATACTATGCCCTTCAGCTTTTCCTCAGCTGAAAAATCCAGATCATCCATGATGCGTTCCGTCGCCTCCAACCAATATTCCGCTGTACTAGGTGCCACACCAGATACACCTCTAAATACCTCTGCACCATTAGCCTTGAGTCGCTCGGTCACAGATTTTCGAGCTCCAGTTCCAACTCCTGCACTCGCAACCCTCTCCAGCACCCGCAGCACAGCCTGCGACACTGCGTCATTACCACCCGTCTGATCCTGATATTCCGCGCCCACAGCTGGCGGCGGTGGTACCTCATTTTCTGACCCATGTCCGGACCCTACTGGTTCCGAGACCGTCATCCTACCCCTACCTCGTCCACGAGTGTTACGCCCACGTCCACGTGCACTCATATCTACCGATATATTCAAGCTGATTAAAAGTTTTATGCGTTAGACTTTTATTCCACTGTCTATTAAAGCACAGTCTTATGAGAAGTTTTAATAAAGGGTTGTTTCGCGAGTACACATCATCCTATAGTTCATGTCTCTAAAGTAGTTCCTACTACTATTCAATCATGCCATCATCATAATCATATAATCAACAAGCAATAGTTCGGGGTACTTACCTGGGCGGATTGGTGCCGGAGACTCGGTGCCATGCTTTCCATCACTATACTTTTCCCATAAAAGCCTTTCATAATCCTTTTTAAAACATTTTTGGGCCTCGGGCCCACAGCCGAGCTGTTGAACCTGGCTCTGATACCAAAATTGTAACACCCCAAACCCGGTCAACACACCACGACCGAATCTGGCATGTTACGGAGTGAAAACATTTTAAAAATCACAAGTTTGTCGAAAAAAATCTTTAAAGAAAACTCTTTTTTTGTTTTAGGGTTTAGAAAACTCAGTATTAAGTGATGTTGAAGTTGTTCTAGTAGTTGTTGAAATACTTGAAAAAAAACTCGTGATTAAATCCCATTTGTTATTACCGATTTTAGAAAACATTTGATACTTATTAAAACTGAATGCGATGAGTAAAATCAAGTTTAAAACCATTTGCCTTTAAAGTGATTTGAAAATTTGAGTTATAAAAACATCCAAGTTACCTTATTATTTTGTTACCCGATGGTAACGTTTGAAAACCCGAAGAGATATAGTTTTGAAAACATTGCTTTTTACCGGTTAATTTTAACAAATCCAAAAATCCAACATATGTATAATATAATCAAAATAAAAGCAAGTAAAAATAAAAACCCAAAATAATACTTAGCGGCCTTATTACAAAACCAAAACCAAATTTAAAGAAAATTAATAAAATCGAAATAGCAGTTTAAAATCAAAACCAAAAACTAAGATGCATGGCCACCTCGAGTCCTCCCCGGCTCCATATCCGCGATCTATGCCTCATCTGCAAAATATAAGGGAAGGGGTGAGTCACCAAGACTCAGTGTATAAATCCCCAACCCGATAATTCAAGCACTTACACAGATCATTAGTAAAACATGCAAATCATGCAACCCATAACCTAACCATCCAATCTCCTTTAACTACCCCGTGTGGTCAAAACCACTGGTGGTCAAAACCACTGGTGACCGAAGTCACAAATAATATATATCGGTGTGGTCAAAACCACTGGTGACCGTAGTCACAAATCAAATGATGGGGCCAACCCATCGTGTGGTCAAAACCACTGATGACAATCCCGTAATATATCATGTGGGGCCAACCCACTGTGGTACCAAACCACTGGGACGAGTCACAATAATCCATGTGTGGTCAAAACCACTGGTGACCGTAGTCACAAATATCAATAGTGTGGTCAAAACCACTGGTGGTCAAAACCACTGGGACTTAGTCACAAATAATAATAATAGTGTGGTCAAAACCACTGGTGACCGTAGTCACAAATCAACTGATGGGGCCAACCCATCTTGTGGTCAAAACCACTGGTGACAGTCCAAATAAATCATCCCCCTCCTCTCATCAATCCCATCATCATCATGCTCATATCATACGTGTCATAATATCATGTATCATGCAATTAAGGCATAGCATAGCATTTAACAAACCATGATGATGTATATCAAAAATCACATAGCAGGGGACTTACCCGGAATCCAAGCTCATGCCCACAAGGCAAAATCACTAATACCAAAGGTTAAACAGTAACATAATAAGCATCATAATACTAATAAAGTGTGTAAGCGTTTACACACCTGACTATACGTAGATCTAAGCAAAATCCCGAAACTACACGAAACTACGCGAAATCCCGAAACGTATGTTTCCCTCACCTTAAAGCCGATTTGGTTTCCAACCAAATCCCGAAACTACGTGATGAAACCCCCTTGCAATCGGCCAAACACTAGCACACACAAATGATTAGCCTTCGGCTTTTGAACGATTAAGAAATAGATCTCGAAACGTTAAAACCCTTACCTAGATCGACCACCAAATCCCGAAGATCCACTGATTCGGCTTGCACTCCTCCCTACAATCGGTTTAAACACATCATTAGCAATCCAAGCGCCATTCGGCTTAATCAAGAATCCCGAAACCAAAAGAGATTGTCGCCACCTTACCTTAATGACTGATTCGGCTTCTAAACACCAAAGATCGGCACCCCCTAGTGATGTTAGGGGTTTCGGCTATCAACATAAAACAAGAATGAAGTTTTAAAATCCCGACTAATAACGATTGGAAAAGTATAAAAAGAGAAAGGCAAAAGAGATTCGACCTTCACCAAATCAATGTCGAAGAAGAAAAGGAAAATAGAAAGTCTACTTACCAAAAGATTCGACTAACCCAAAAGGAAGAGATAAATTTCGGCACTTGAATGAAGGCTAGATCACGTGAGAAGAGAAAGGAAAATGACTAGGAGTATTCGGCCAAGAAGAGAACAACAAGGTTTCGGCTTTTTGAACAATGAAAAGATGAAGAAGAATAATGCAATGGAGAAGAAGGGATTCGGCAAGGAAGAATGAAAGAACTTTCGGCACAAGGGGTTTTGAGAGAGAAAAGAAAAGATGTCGAATGGGGGTGAGGTTGTTGGTTTCGGCTTTGAGCAAAAAGAAGAAGAAGAAGAGAACAAGGTGATTTCGGCAAAGAAGAGACTAACAAAGAGTGAACCGAAAAGAGAAGAGGAAAAAAAATAGCTATGTGAGTTTCGGCTTTTACAACAGAATAGCAAAAATTGATTCGGCCAAATGCCCAAATTGCCAAAAGAGAAAAGAGAGAAAGAACACCTGAGGTTCGGTTTTTAGCACAAAACGCAAAAAGAAGAAAGACCCTTCTAAGCTAGCCGAAACACCCCTTTAAACCACCATAGACATTCGGCCACCACCTAAAGGCTCCCCAAACCGACTACACTTCCTCCCCCTACAGTCCACAATTCGGCCAACCCCTCAAAGCTCTCCCATCCACTCATTCAAATAAGTTTGAAAAAGTCAAACTCCACATTTTCCTCCCCTCCATCAATTCAAAATTTGTTGACTCAATCCTCATCTATCCATGAGAGTCCCACCTGAGCACACCTCTCCTTGCTTGTGGCGTCAAAAATAAAGGCACAAAGGGGATTTCTGCAGCTCGAACCAAGGCCCTCCTAGCTCCCTGTGGCGTCACCTTCCTCCAAGCTCTAAGTGGCGCCTCCCTGCCACTTTACCAAATGAAATTCTTGTGTCTTAAACCTCCAATAAATTCTTTTAACCCCTACTTCCCTTAGCTCCATTTCCTTAAGTGCTAAAACAAAATTCTTAGCCCTAACTCAGGCCTAACCTAGGGTTATAACTAGACCCCAAAACATGTTAAATGAACATTATAGACAATTCATCACATGCAACACAAGCAAAATGCAGAAACCCCGATTTTAGGATGTTACAGTCTATACACATTCTCATCGTGCCATCTTTCTTTTTCACAAATAACACCGGTGCACCCCAGGGAGAGAAACTCGGTCTAGCAAAACCTCTATCTGTCAACTCTTGCAACTGAGCTTTCAATTCTTTTAACTCTGTCGGAGCCATTCTGTACGGAGCTATCGATATCGGCGTTGTTCCCGGTACTAATTCAATACCAAACTCAACCTCTCTGATAGGTGGTAAACCCGGTAACTCTTCGGGAAATACATCTGGATACTCGCACACAACTGGTACTAATTCAATCTTTGTTTCTGTCACTTTCGTATCAAGTACATAAGCAAGATAAGCTTCACACCCCTTTCTCACAAATCTCTGAGCTAACATAGACGAGATCACAACTGGCAAACTATTCAGATCATCAGATTCAATTCTAATAGTCTCATTATTCTGACATTTCAGTTCAATTGTCTTTCGTCTACAATTCACTATAGCATCATGCATCGTTAGCCAATCCATACCCAAAATCACATCAAATTCATCGAATGGCAACAACATCAGATTAGCCGGAAAACAGAAATCCCGATACATTAACGGACAATTCTTGCAGACTTTGTCAACCAAAACACATTTGCCTAAGGGGTTCGATACTCTAATCACAAATTCAGTAGACTCTACAGGCAAAGTCTTACTAGATACTAAATTCATACATATATAAGAATGAGTTGATCCTGGATCTATCAATGCAATCACATTAGTATCATAGAGAGTGAAAGTACCGGTGATAACATCTGGAGATGACGCTTCTTCGCGAGCGCGAATAGCGTAGGCTCTAGCAGGTGCTCTGGCCTCAGATCTCACAGCAGAATCTTTTGTCGCCCCTCTACTACCACTCACATTTCCAGCAATTCTAGGTGGTCTACCTCTAGTCGACGTGTTACTTGGTCTCACATTCTGAACTTTATCTTTCTCATCCAGCTCAGGGCAATCTCGGATGAAGTGATCTAGCGAACCACATTTGTAACAAGCTTTATTACTTTTATTCCAGCATTCTCCAAAATGTCGTCTCCCACACTGCTGACACTCGGGTTTGTTGTCTCTCACACTGCCAACACTCGATACTGATGTAGCTTGAGCTTTAGAACCTGAGTATTGTTTTCTACGATCTCTGTTCGAATATTCATTTGAAGCATTTGGGCGAGCGTACGAATCTCTGGATTTCTTTGATGAAGATTGATACGGCTTACTCATCGATCTTTTTCTCGAGTCTCTAGCTTCTGAATCTGCTTTTCTCTTTTCTTTGCTAAGATCCTCGGCTTTACAAGCCCTTTCAACCAGAACGACAAATTCTTTCAACTCTAGAATTCCGACTAGTAGTTTTATATCTTCGTTCAACCCATCAACGAACCGCTTACACATAATCTCTTCAGTAGAAACATACTCCCGAGCATACTTGCTCAACCGTACAAATTCTCTTTCATACTCAGTGACAGTCATTCGGCCTTGTTTTAATTCTAGAAACTCTTTATGCTTTTGATCAAGAAATCTTTGACTGATGTATTTCTTTCGGAATTCAGATTGAAAGAACTCCCAAGTAACCCGTTCTTTCGGAACCACAGATATCAACGTGTTCCACCATTGATACGCGGTGTCTCTCAGCAAAGATACAACACATTTAATACATTCATCAGGAGTACAAGACAATTCATCGAATACTCGAATCGTATTTTCGAGCCAGAACTCAGCTCTCTCAGCATCATCATCAACAGTAGCCCGAAACTCTTCAGCCCCATGTTTACGAATCTTATCTACTGGCGGCTTGTTCAACCGTATCGGATCTATAACTTGAGGAACAACAGGGATTTGTTGAGGAATAGGTGGGGGTGGAGGTTGTTGAGCAGCCGGATTCGTTCGAACGAACTCCGTGAACCACTCGTTCATCATTTGGAAAAAGGCTTGTTTAGCCTCTC
The DNA here is from genome assembly GCA_039519145.1 of Kokia cookei. Lineage (NCBI taxonomy): Eukaryota > Viridiplantae > Streptophyta > Magnoliopsida > Malvales > Malvaceae > Kokia > Kokia cookei. The sequence goes on from JBBHDX010000668.1 coordinate 6,316, forward strand.
CCTCGTGGCTACTCGTTACAGGCCTAGAATCAGATGGCGCTGCCCCTTGAGCGGGAGCGGGCGCATTACTCTCTACATCATCAGCTACAGCTCGTTCGGGATCCATTACTATACGAAAACACAATTTAAGCTGTCAGGAATCATCACACTATCGCAGAGTATATATGGCATGTATAGCTAGACTCTCACACACGCTACGTTAGTCCTAGAATCGACTAAACCGTAGCTCTGATACCAATAAAATGTAACACCCCTAACCCGTATCCGTCGCCAGAGTAACAGCCCGATTTTGGGCCTAGTCGGAATAGTGGTTTTGAGACCACAAATTCGACGTAATAAAATTCATTTTTATTATATTTTTATGGTCTACAATTTTATGGAACGATTTCGTGAAAATTTCGTTCAAAAATTTTGACGTTTGGGCACTCAATTTAGTTAAAAGGACTAAATTGCAAAAAGTGAAAAACTTGAATTCTATATGTTAAAGGTGTCCAATTGCTATGAAATTTTAAATTGGAGGTCCTTAAATGGTAATTAGACCATTGGTTAAATTGGTGGACAAAAATGGACATGGTTTGGTATGTTTCTAAAGTTTTTCATTAAGGGCATTTTGGTAATTTGGTAATTAATTGAATTAAAAAGCCAAAATAAAGCCAATTTTTGACCATCTTCCTCCCATGGCCGAATTTTACAAGGGGAAACCATGGCTAGGGTTTTCCAAGCTTCCAATCTCGATTGTAAGTCCGTTCGAGCCCCAATTTTAATGCTATTTACATTTTTGAAGTCGTTGTAACTCGATCTTTCTATTTCTACACTCAATATGAAGAGATGTCAAGGTCTAAAATTTTACCCATGATGGATGTTTGTGTATTTTGATCCATCTAATGGTAGAAAATGCATGTTTGGTGTATGATAAATGACTTTTGCTAAGTGAATTTCGGTAAAAATGCTTAAAAAGGACTTATTTGTAAAAGTTATAAAATGAGTAGTAAAAGTGTTAACAAATGAAAAATGTGGGCTGTTATGAGCATGATATAGGTTTGGCTAGGCTTGGGTGTAATGAAATTGAATGGAATTCATTTTACGAGCCTAGGGACTAAATTGTAAAAATGTCAAACTTTAAGGGCAAAAATGTAATTTTTGCCATAATGTGATTTTGGGCTGATTTGAATAGTATAATGATTAAATAAGTTAAATGTGATATTATAGATCAAGAAAAACAAGGTTCAGACCTAGAACGGGGAAAAATAAGTATTTGATGATTTAGTCATTTTTGCCATTTTTATGTCGAGGTAAGTTCGTATGTAAATAATGCAATGTTATAATTGTATTTTAATGTTTTGATATTGCATGAAATGTATGACTGGTTCTATGAGCATATTCGACGAAGTTCCGGAAGAGAGAAATCCCGGTTGAACCTTAGGAATAGATTAGGATACAAGTGACATGTCACTAGGAACCCATGTGATTATGTGATTTATGTGTCCCGGGTGCTGGTCCTGTACGTCCTACCGGTGGCTAGGTATACCGACATATGTTGCGGATACCTGATAGCTTGTGTGAGCAGCACTGTGTAGCTACGTCTTGACTGACAGCTTGTGTGAGCAGGCCCGTGGATTTGCTTGAGAGCGAGCTTATATGTGTTATGAGAATTGTGCTAGCACCGGTATTGTTTGTGAAAAAGAAAGACGAAACTATGAGAATGTGTATTGATTATCGACAGCTCAATAAAGTGACTATCAAGAATAAAATCCTCTGCCACGAATAGACGATTTGTTCGATCAGTTGAAAGGGGCTACAGTGTTTTCAAAGATAGATTTGAGATCAGGCTACTATCAGTTGCGAGTTAAAGACTCTGATGTGCCAAAAACTGCTTTCCAAATGAGTTACGGGCATTATGAGTTTTTAGTTATGCCTTTCGGATTAACGAATGCACCTGCTGTTTTTATGGACCTAATGAATCAAATCTTCAGACCGTATTTGGATCGATTTGTTGTTGTGTTTATAGATGACATCCTAATCTATTCCCGTGATGAATCTGAGCTTGCTGAGCACTTGAGAATTGTGTTACAAATTTTGTGAGATAAACAATTATATGCGAAGTTCAGTAAATGTGAATTCTGGTTGCGCAAAGTCAGTTTTCTGGGGCATATTGTGTCAGCATCGGGTATTCGAGTAGATCCGAGTAAGATTTCGACAATATTGGATTGGAAGCTTCCAAGAAATGTATTCGAAGTCTGAAACTTTTTGGGACTCGCCGGTTATTATAGACGATTCGTAAAAGGTTTCTCAATAACTGCAACTCCGTTGATGAGACTACTTCAGAAAGATGCTAAGTTTGAATGGTCAGACAAGTGTCAGAAAAGTTTTGATCAGTTGAAAACTCTGTTGACCGAAGCTCCGGTGTTAGTTCAACCAGAATCGGGTAAAGAATTTGTAATCTATAGTGATGCATCGTTGAATGGTTTGGGTTGTGTTTTGATGCAGGAAGGCAAAGTCATAGCTTATGCCTCGAGACAATTAAATAGCTTATGCAGAAAGGCTGTGATTTGACATGTATATAATTAGCCATGCGAAAATGGCTTTATAATGATGTTAATGTTTGTGAATGATCGACCTTGTTAATGTGCTTATTTTGGAAGTATGTTTGATGAAAATGTGATTCGGCTCGAGTAATTACGTAGTTGATGGATGTGTTTTTCGATTGGTGATACATGTTATTATAACTAGGTGATGTCTTTGCTTTATGATGTGAATTTGGCTATTTGAATGGCTTATTATTGACTTATAACTTGATGTATAATTTGTTTTGGTATATTGGCTTGGAATTGGTAAATGATGGCATTCATATTCGGCTAATGATGGATATATTAAATACATATACATATGACATGTATGATTATGGTTTGGTACCTATAGGTTAAGTTGGTTAGTTTAATGTTTGATTTTTGTTAAAAGTATAAAGTGTTAATGGCTTAATTGATGGTTGAATATATGATGTCTAGACATGATATTATATATGTGAATTAGGTATGCTTTGGCTTGTTATTTGTGTTAAAAAATGGTCCAAATTGATTTATTAAAATGCGCATAATTTGGTTATGTATAAGAACTATATTTGATCAATTAGTGATGTTTTATAATGATCCATTATATAGATAACTTATAAGTTGTAAAATATGTTTTGTTTTGACTTGATATTCGGTTGTATAAAGGTTTATGAAATGGTACATTTGATAATAGAATAATGAAATAAATGTATGAATTTGGATGTTTTGACTTATGCATTGGTATTTGATTTGTAAGAGATATATATACATACTTGAATATATTTTAAGTATTCGAATGACATGAATGTGATGGTAATAAAGTTCGAACATTTGACTTATGAAATACGTGTGCTATATTGTTAATGCATGATAGCTTAGTTCGAAAATTTGAATAGTAAACAAAAATTAAAATGGTTGAGTTTTTGAGTATAGTTTGTATGTGATATATGATTAGTAAAGCATGATTGATTGTGGTTGGCTATATGATTTTATATGCGAAATTTGTATATGTGAATTGTGGTATTTGTGTTTTGAAGATATTATAACTTTATGCTTGAATAGTAATAAATGACTGTTCTGAGCTGTGTTTTTGATCGGTAATGCCTCGTAACCCTAATCTGGCGACGGATACGGGTTAGGGGTGTTACATTTTATTGGTATCAGAGCTACGGTTTAGTCGATTCTAGGACTAACGTAGCGCGTGTGAGTCTAGCTATACATGCCATATTTATAAACTGCGATAGTGTGATGATTCCTGACAATTAAAATGTGTTTTCGTATAGTAAATGGATCCCGATCGAGCCGTAGCTGATGATGTAGAAAGTAATGCGCCCGCTCCTGCTCAAGGGGCAGCGCCGGCTGATTCTAGGCCGATTTCGAGTAGCCACGAGGGAGAGGCTAAACAAGCCTTCTACCAAATGATGAACGAATGGTTCACACAGTATATCCGGACAAATCCGGCTGTTCAACAACCTCCACCCCCACCTAATCCTCCTCAAATACCTGTGATGCCACAAGTTAATGATCCGATGCGATTGAATAAGCCACCGGTTGATAAAATCAGAAAATATGGGGCTGAAGAATTCAGAGCCACTGTTGATGATGATGCTGAGCGAGCTGAATTCTGGCTTGATAATACGATCCGTGTGTTTGATGAACTATCCTGTACCCCTGATGAGTGTATTAAATGTGCTGTATCTTTGCTTCGAGATACTGCGTATCACTGGTGGAATACACTGATATCGGTAGTTCCAAAAGAACGGGTTACCTGGGAGTTCTTTCAGACTGAATTCCGTAAGAAATATATCAGTCAGAGATTCATTGATCAAAAACGCAAAGAATTCCTCGAGTTGAAACAGGGTCGTATGACTGTAACAGAATATGAGCGGGAATTTGTGAGACTCAGCAGATATGCCCGAGAATGTGTTTCGACTGAAGCAATAATGTGTAAAAGATTCGAAGATGGGTTGAATGAAGACATTAAGTTGTTAGTTGGGATTCTTGAAATAAAAGAGTTTGTTGTACTTGTTGAGCGAGCATGCAAAGCTGAAGAGCTCGGGAAAGAGAAAAGAAAAGCTGACTTTGAAGCTAGAGATTCACGTAAGAGATCATCGAGTAAGTCATTTCAGTCGGCATCAAAGAAATTTCGAGATGATTTTAGCCGTTCAAAGGCTACTGCGGGTTATTCTAGACGAGATCGAGATAGACCACCTGTGAGTTCGAAAGCTACCTCAGTAGCTAGTGTTGGTAATGTCAGACCAAATCAACCTGAGTGCAAACATTGTGGTAAACGACATCCCGGTAATTGTAGATTGAATGATCGGGCCTGTTTTAAATGTGGATCATTAGATCATTTCATTCGTGAATGCCCTGAGTTGGCTGAGCAAGATACAGTACAGAATACGAGACCGAGTAACACTGCAGCTCGAGGTAGACCACCCAGAAACACGGGTAATGTGAGTGGTAGCCAGAGAAGGACTAAAGACACAGCTGTTAGATCTGAGGCTCGAGCACCTGCCAGAGCTTATGCTATTCGCGCTCGCGAAGAAGCTTCATCTCCAGATGTTATTACCGGTACTTTCACTCTCTATGATACTAGTGTTGTTGCATTGATTGATCCTGGATCGACTCATTCTTATGTATGTGAGACTTTAGTATCCAGTAAGACTTTGCCTGTAGAGTCTACTGAATTTGTGATTAGAGTATCGAACCCCTTAGGCCGGTGTGTTTTGGTTGATAAAGTATGCAAGAATTGTCCGTTGATGATTCGAGATTCATGTTTTCCGGCTGATTTGATGTTGTTGCCATTCGACGAATTTGATATAATTCTGGGTATGGATTGGTTAACTTGCATGATGCTATGTGAACTGTAAACGGAAGACTATTGATTTGCGATGTCAGAATAATGAGATTATTCGGATTGAGTCTAATGATCTGAATGGTTTACCGGCAGTGATTTCTTCGATGTTAGCTCAGAAATATGTGAGAAAGGGTTGTGAAGCTTACTTTGCTTATGTGCTCGATTCTAAAGTGACCGAAAAGAAGATTGAATCAGTACCAGTTGTGTGTGAGTATCCGGATGTGTTTCCTGAAGAATTACCGGGTTTGCCACCGATCCGAGAGGTAGAGTTTGGTATTGAGTTAGTGCCGGGAACAACTCCGATATCGATAGCTCCGTACAGAATGGCACCGACTGAATTAAAAGAATTGAAAGCTCAGTTGCCAGAAGTTGACAGATAGAGGTTTCGCACGACCGAGTTTTTCTCCCTGGGGTGCACCGGTTTTGTTTGTGAAAAAGAAAGACGGAACTATGAGAATGTGCATCGATTATCGACAGCTCAATAAAGTGACTATAAAGAATAAATATCCTCTGCCACGAATTGATGATTTGTTTGATCAGTTGAAAGGGGCTACAGTGTTTTCAAAGATAGATTTGAGATCGGGTTACTATCAGTTGCGAGTTAAAGACTCTGATGTGCCAAAAACTGCTTTCCGAACGAGGTACGGACACTATGAGTTTCTAGTTATGCCTTTCGGACTAACGAATGCACCTGCTGTTTTTATGGACTTAATGAATCGGATCTTCAGACCGTATTTGGATCGATTTGTCGTTGTGTTCATAGATGACATTTTGATTTATTCCCGTGATGAATCCGAGCATGCTGAGCATCTGAATTAGTCGTTACAGGCTTTGCGTGATAAGCAGTTGTATGCAAAGTTCAGTAAATGTGAGTTCTGGTTGCGCGAAGTCAGTTTTCTGGGACATATTGTGTCAGCATCGGGTATTCGAGTTGATCCGAGCAAGATTTCTGCAATAATAGATTGGAAGCCTCCGAGAAATGTATCTGAAGTCCGAAGTTTTCTGGGACTCGCCGGTTATTATAGACGATTTGTAAAAGGTTTCTCAATGATTGCAACTCCGATGACGAGACTACTTCAGAAAGATGTTAAGTTCGAGTGGTCAGAAAAGTGTCAGAAAAGTTTTGATCAGTTGAAAGCTTTATTGACCGAAGCTCCAGTGTTAGTTCAGCCAGAATCGGGTAAAGAATTCGTAATCTATAGTGATGCATCGTTGAATGGTCTGGGTTGTGTTTTGATGCAGGAAGGCAAAGTCATAGCTTATGCCTCGAGACAGTTAAAGCCGCATGAAAAGAATTATCCGACGCACGATTTGGAATTAGCAGCTATTGTGTTTGCGTTGAAGATTTGGCGCCACTATTTGTTCGGTGAGAAATGTCACGTTTATTCTGATCACAAAAGCTTAAAATATTTGATGACTCAGAAAGATCTGAATTTACGACAGCGAAGATGGTTAGAATTGTTAAAAGATTACGAGTTAGTGATTGACTACCATCCGGGGAAAGCCAATGTTGTTGCTGATGCTTTGAGTCAGAAATCTTTGTTTGCTCTACGTGCGATGAATACTCAGTTGGCTTTATCTGATGACGGTTCGATTGTAGCTGAGTTGAAAGCGAGACCGTTATTTATACAGCAGATTTGCGAAGCTCAGAAAGTTGATAATGAATTGTTAGCAAAACGAGCTCAATGTGATTCGAACCCTGATTCAGAGTTTCAAGTTGATGCTGATGATTGTTTGAGATTCAGAGACCGAATATGTGTTCCGAGAAATTCAGAGTTGATTCAGATGATTTTGAATGAAGCTCATAGTAGTCGGTTATCTGTTCATCCGGGAAGTACGAAAATGTATAATGATTTGAAACAGCTTTATTGGTGGCCTGGTATGAAGCGTGATATCTCTGAATTTGTTTCGAAATGTTTAATCTGTCAGCAAGTCAAAGCTGAGCAATAAGGTGCCGTCTGGGTTACTACAGCCGATTATGATTCCCGAGTGGAAATGGGACAGAATCACGATGGATTTTGTATCGGGTTTGCCCCTATCTCCGAGAAAGAAAGATGCAATCTGGGTTGTTGTTGATAGATTGACTAAATCAGCTCATTTCATTCCGGTACGTACGGATTATTCGCTTGATAAGTTTGCTGAGTTGTATATTTCTCAGGTTGTGAGATTGCACGGAGTACCTATTTCTATTGTTTCGGATAGAGATCCGAGGTTCACATCGCGGTTTTGGAAGAAACTGCAAGATGCATTAGGTACGAAGCTACATTTTAGTACTGCTTTTCACCCGCAGACGGATGGTCAATCCGAGCGGATTATTCAGATACTCGAGGATATGTTGAGATGTTGCATTCTTGAGTTTGAAGGTACGTGGGAACAATACTTGCCATTGATTGAATTTGCGTATAATAATAGCTTTCAATCGAGTATAAAAATGGCACCTTACGAAGCTTTATACGGTCGCAAATGTCGAACACCTTTGTATTGGACTGAGCTCAGCGAGAATAAGATTCACGGGGTCGATTTGATCAAAGAGACTGAACAGAAAGTGAAAGTGATTCGTGATAGTCTGAAAGCAGCGTCAGATCGTCAGAAATCGTACGCAGACTTGAAACGAAAAGATATTGAGTTTCAGATCGGGGATAAAGTATTTTTGAAAGTGTCTCCGTGGAAGAAAATACTTGCGATTTGGCAGAAAAGGCAAGTATGAGATTCATCGGGCCGTATGAGATTATCGAGCGTATCGGGCCAGTTGCTTATAGATTGTCGTTGCCACCTGAGTTAGAAAAGATTCATAATGTATTTCATGTATCGATGCTTCGACGATACCGATCCGATCCCTCACATGTGATTTCCCCGTCTGAGATTGAAATTCAATCTGATATGACATACGATGAAGAACCGATCCGAATTTTAGCTCGTGAGGTTAAAGAATTGAGAAATAAGAAAATTTCATTAGTGAAAGTCTTATGGCATCGACAGGGGTTGAAGAAGCTACGTGGGAACCCGAGGATGCTATGAGAGAATCCAAACCTATTCACTGGTAAGATTTTCGGGGACGAAAATCCCTAAGGGGGGAGAGTTGTAACAGCCCGGTTTTAGCTAAATCGGAACAGTGGTTTCGGAACCACAAATCTGAGGTCGTAAAATTATTTTAATATTATTTTTGGTGTTTACAGCATGTTATTTGATATGTGTGAAAATTTCGTGATTTAATTTTATCGTTTGTGTGCTTAATTTGATAAAAGGACTTAATCGCGTAAAATGTAAAAGTAGCATGCTATTTGTTAAAGTGCTTAATTGTTTTGATTAATTAAATGTAAGGTCCTTATGTTGTAATTTGACCATTGAAATTATGAGTGGACGATTATGGGCATATAATATATGGTTTTCAAATTAATTAATAAAGGTTAAATATGTAAATTAGTAATAATAATTAATAAAATAATAACAAAAAAAAACATGCATTATCATCTTTTTTGGCCGAATGTGAGAAGAAAGAAGCCATTGTTGAAGCTTTTAAAGTTCGGCACCTAGGAAGCTTGATTTAGGTATGTTCTTTGCTCGGTTTTTGATAATTTTTACGTTTTTGAGATCGTTGCTTCGTATACTAGCTAGCCCATGCTTTAATTTTTGGATTTGATGATGAATTTGTGATTTGCCATTGTTGATAGCTTGATGTTTTTGTTGTTTGATGATGAAAAATAAATATTTGTTGATAGATTATCATAGTTTATTAAGTGATTTTTGATAAAAATGCATATTAAGGATTAAATTGTGAAATTTGTAAATTGAGGGGTCAAAATGTGAAATAAATGAAATTAATGGGCTGCTAGGGACCTAGGGAAAATTCGGCCAAGCATGGGTTTAATGAAATTTTGTGTATTTTGTGTTGTTTTGAAATAGGGACTAAATTGAGAAAATGTGAAATATTAGGGGCTAAAGTGCAAAATGCTCATTTATGTGTTTTTGGATGAAATTGAATGAATTTGTAATTAAATAAGTTAAATTTAAATTGATTTAGATCAAGAAAGGAAGAAATCGGATTTGGATCGGGGGAAGTCGAAAGTTGTTGAATAGTCGTTCCGATCCGTTCGTTTCCGTACGAGGTAAGTTCATAAGTAAATAAATGTTTTTAAATTTAAATGTATATATTTTTATTTTTATTATATTGCCGAATTGAATTGTATATAAATATATATATTGCCGAATTGAATTGAGCTTGGAGGAATTATTCGAGCTTGAATTGATTGAATTACGAAGTCGAAAGCCCCGTATGAACCTTAGGAATAGTATAGGATACTTATGTCATGACATTAGGATTTCCGAGGTGTGATTTCGTGTAAGACCATGTCTGGGACATTGGCATCGTATATGATTCGTGTAAGACCCTGTCTGGGACAGAGGCATCGATATGTGATAACATGTAAGACCATATCTGGGATATGGCATTGTATGTGATATATGTGTTTCCGAGTATCCTTAACGATTCCGAATGGTTCAACGGGCAATGTCAAACGAATCCGAATGTGAATTTGAGCTAAATAATTCAGGTACGTATAAGGTTTATATGTTCATTGAAAAATAAGGTAAGTGAAGTTACTAATGTGGTATTATGGATTATATGAGAAAAGTGAATGTATATGTGTATGAGATTAGTTAAATTTGGCCTATTCGAATTGAATTATTAATGTTCTTGTGATGATTTATTTGCTTATGGCTTACTAAGCTTTCAAAGCTTACTTTGTGCATTTCTTTCATTGTTTTATAGATATATAAAGCTAGCTCGAGCTCGGGGATCGTCAAGGATCATCATCACACTATCGATCGCTATTTTGGTACTTTGAAAGTTTGCACTTTTGACATATGGCATGTATAGGCTAGTTTTAATATGGTTTGTTTTGAATTGTATATAAATAGCCATGCGAAAATGGCTTGATAATGATGTTAATGTTTGTGAATGATCGACCTTGTTAATGTGCTCATTTTGGAAGTATGTTTGATGAACATGTGATTCAGCTCGAGTAATTACGTAGTTGATGGATGTGTTTTCGATTTGTGATACATGTTTTTATAACTATGTGATGTCTTTGCTATATGATGTGAATTTGGCTATTTGAATGGCTTATTATTGACTTATAACTTGATGTATAATTTGTTTTGGTATATTGGCTTGGAATTGGTAAATGATGGCATTCATATTCGGCTAATGATAGATAAATTAAATACATATACATATGACATGTTTGTTTGTGGTTTGGTATCTAAAGGTCAAGTTGGTTAGTTTAATGTTTGATTTTTGTTATGAGTATAAAGTGTTAATGGCTTATTGGATGGTTAAATATATGATGTCTAGACATGATATTTATATGTGAATTAGGTATGTTTTGGCTTGTTATTTGTGTTCAAAAATGGTCCAAATTGATTTATTAAAATGCGCATAATTTTGTAATGTATAAGAACTATATTTGATCAATTAGTGATGTTATATAATGAATCATTATATAGATAACTTATAAGTTGTAAAATATGTTTTGTTTTGACTTGATATTCGGTTGTATAAAGGTTTATGAAATGGTACATTTGATAATTAGAATAATGAAATAAATGTATGAATTTGGATGTTTTGACATATGCATTGGTATATGATTTGTAAGGGTATATATACATACTTGAATATATTTTAAGTATTCGAATGACATGAATGTGATGGTAATAAAGTTCGAACATTTGACTTATGAAATACGTGTGCTATATTATTAATGCATGATAGCTTAGTTCGAAAATTTGAATAGGAAACAAAATTTAAAATGGTTGAGTTTTTGAGTATGGTTTGTATGTGATATATGATTAGTAAAGCATGATTGATTGTGGTTGGCTATATGATTTTATATGCAAAATTGGTATATGTGAATTGTGGTATTCGAGTTTTGAAGATGTTATAACTTTATGCTTGAATTGTAATAAATGATTGTTCTGAGCTGTGTTTTTGATCGGTAATGCCTCGTAACCCTAATCCGGCGACGGATACGGGTTAGGGGTGTTACATGATATCTCCCGACTCTGATGAAATTGTTTTGTTGAGGCAGAGATGCTTTCCAACCGAGCTATTTTCGAAAACGCTGAAAGTGATACTAAGATATTTGAAAATGTGTTTGTGATGAGTCGAAACTTGGAAAGGTATGAATAAGAGTTCATGATATGTATGTGATGATGTACAAAATGAAATAACCATAAGTTGAGAAATATGGATAAAATGTCATTGTTCCGGTTGAACGTTGTATTTCGATGGATTATGGTGATTTTATGAAACGGATAAAATGTTTTAAATGTTGCAAAAAGGATTTAGCCCGGAAGGGTAATCCTGAATTAAGCCCTCTCGAGCATATGTTATGAAATGGATTTAGCCCGGACGGGTAATCCAGAGTAAGCCCTTTAGAGCATACGTTATTGAAAGGATTTAGCCTGGACTGGCAATCCTGTTATATCATATGTGGCTCGAGAGTGTGCTCTATGAATATGTGCCAAAAGGGCACTTTTGAATATGAATTGACGGATTGTTGACATGCATACCTTGAGTATACTACCCGAGTATCCATCGAAATTACAATAGTTCAATGGGAATTATTCTTGAAATATGGAAAGGTGAAATGAAATGAAAGTTTATATTGTGATAAGCTCATCCATGTTTGTTTGGCATTCATATGATGTTATGTGCCTAACTTGTTTGATTAAGTGAATGTGATAAGTAAACTTACTCAAAATTTATGGAATGTATGTTTAAGTACACTTGTTTGAATAAAGATAATCGGAAAGTTCGTGTAACATAAATATGTATGTTAATTAGCTTGAAGTGAATTATATGATTGTGAAGATATTATGTTGATGATGAATGCTAAGTTATATGTGTGTATTTATGAGAGTCGAGTTAGAGGCTTTACGACCTCACCCCCTTACCAATGTGGTATTTTATAACGAAATTTCACGAGATTTAAGTTGAATGAGCTCACAAGTAAGAGACTAAAGAGTTCAGTAGCGGAATAACTAATAATGTGGTCAGAGTTAAGAATAGTTTGGCAAGTGAATACAGTTCTGGAAAAGATGCCAGGTTATTCTAAAGATCATTCAGATTTCGCGATGTCACGGTTAAAGAAAAAGTTAATCTCGGCTAATCGACTCATTCAGGTATGATGTCTAAAGTATGTATTTGCTGGAATTTCTTCCGGATTGATTTTCGTTAGTGAATGGAATAATACGGGATTAGTGATGACAGAATTAGTCAGAGAAATGATATTTGAATCGTAAAGATGTCTGAGTGTAACAGTTGTAATTGAATAGATTATGATGATCTCTCCTGGGTATTTTATATATTCATTTATCCTCAGAGATATATGTGATTGTTCGTTTTCTGATGAAATTCTTATCGTATGAGAATGCTAGCTGATTATAATGTTAGATGAAAGCACTGTTGGTCTGGTTGGTTGATGAGCAGCATTTCTTATCTCTCTCTTTGGGATTCTATTATGTTTGGAATAAAAGTTGTTGGTGAAAATTTATGTGAGGCTATTCTTCTGTTTCTACTGGATGTTGTTTTGTTTTATATATATTTGGAAAATATATTATCTCTGTTACAATTGATTCCAGAGCGTATAAGCATTGTTTTTCTTCTGGTTTTCTCTGAGGAATCATCAAGATCTTTATTATTTTCTTATGAGTTATGTTCTCGGACTTCCAGTATGATATCGCATCTTGGATTTCTTTATCTCGGTTTTCTTATCATCCTTATTTCGTAAATTATCAATCATGGCTCATCTTTAAAGTGTGTTCTTTGGCTTGTGATAACTATGTCTATTATGGTTGTATTTCTGGTTCGATCATAGGAACGTGGTGATTCTGGTATCAGGATTTCTCTAATTTTCGTGAAAGGAATTGACATCGGCAAAGGTATAGATAGTGGAAGCTCAAGCTCAAATTGTACGATGGTTTTCTTTTCTCAGGTAAGTTTGATTAAGGTCAATGAGTTCAATCAGGATATTTTGTTTCCTTGAGCTAATGCAGTTGTAAAGATCTTTGACTAGCATGTGAGGAAATTTTGAAAGATTGTATGTTTGAGTTGTTTTAACAGCATGAAGAAGGGAGTATTTTGATATGATATTATTTGATAGTTGAGATCGACTCAGTTGTTTTTATCTGAGCGAGCTGGTTAGTTGAAAGGTAATTTGAGTTATATGCATTTAAGTTTATCCTCAGGTAAGAAGATAAAATCTTGTACATTCATGGGTAAATTGACGAACAGTCTGAATGAAGAATTTATATTCAAAAAAGGTGTGATACAGGGATATACCTATTAGATCAGTTCTAATTGGATGATATTATTATGAGTTAAAGCTGTTCTGATTGATAAAGTTATCACATTTGTGAAAGTTTGAATGGTCTGTTGAATGTTAGCAAAGTTGAAAATAGTTGAAGGTATTGTTAACCGAAGCACTGGTTCTGGGTTCAGTTTAAATTGAGTAAAGAATTTGTGATTTTTCAGCGATGCACTATCGAACGGATTGGAATGTGTTTTAATACAAGAATGTAAAGTGATAGTTTATGCTTTCAGACGGTTAAAGTCACATGAAAGGAACTGTCCGACGGGTGATTTAGAGTCGGCCACTTTTTATGTCTGTGTTGAGAATTTGATGACATCGGTTGTCCGACGAAAAATGTCATATGTTTCCTGATCCCAAGAGTTTAAAGTATCTAATGTCACAGAAGGATCTGAATTTAAAACAGCATAGATGGCTTGAACTATTGAAAGATTGTGAGCAGTTATCGATTAACCTTTGGGAAAGCAGATATAGTTGCAAATGCTTGAATGGAAAACCTTTGATTATTTTGTGAGTATTGGATACATGATTAATCTTATTTGATGACGGTCTGAATCTAGCTAAATTAGAAGCTAAAGCGATGTTTTCTTTGCAAGATTGAGAACCTCAGGAATGTGATAGTGAGTGGTAAACTAAACGAGTACAGTGTGAGACGACTTTTGATTCTGAATTTCAGGTCGGACCTGATGACTGTTATCATTATTCCGAGATAGAATTTGCGCACTGAGTAATTCAGAGCTTATGCAGAAAATTTTGTACGAAGCTCAGTAGTAGCTCGTTTGTTCATTCAGGGAGTAATAAAATGTACAGTTATTTGAAATAGATGTTCTGGTGATCGGGTATGTAACATGATAGATTAGTTGAGTTATATGTTTCAGAGACTATCCGATCAGAAATCGTACAGAAAGTAAAAGTGATTCGTGGCAGTTTAGAATCCACTTCAGATTGTCAGAAAACGTATGTGAATTTGAAACATGAGGATATGAAATTCCCGTTCAGCGATAGCATGCTTCCGAAAGTATTGCCTTGGAAAAAGATTCAAAATGTGTTTTGTGTATCTATGTTGCGATGGTATCGATTGGACTCTTTGAGTATGAATTCTCCGATAGGGATTAAGATTCAGCCGATGTGTTGTATAACGAAGAATCGATCAGAATTTTGACACGAGAGATTAAAAAGTTGGGAAATAAAAGCATAACCTTAGTGAGGGTTCTTTGGCAGTGTCACGAGATAGAGGAGTCTACGTGGAAATCGAATTTATATTCCGGTAAGATTTTCGGGGACGAAAATCCCTAAAGGGGGGAGAGTTGTAACAGCCCGATTTTGGGTCTAGTCGGAACAGTGGTTTCGGGACCACAAATCCGACGAAGAAAAATTTATTTTTATTATATTTTTATGGTCTACAGTTTTATGGAATGATTTCGTGAAAATTTCGTTCGAAAATTTTGACGTTTGGGCACTCAATTTAGTCAAAAGGACTAAATTGCAAAAAGTGCAAAACTTGAATTCTATATGTTAAAGGTGTCCAATTGCTATGAAATTTTAAATTAGAGGTCCTTAAATGGTAATTAGACCATTGGTTAAGTTGGTGGACAAAAATGGACATGGTTTGGTATGTTTCTAAAGTTTTTCATTAAGGGCATTTTAGTAATTTGGTAATTAAAATGAATTAAAAAGCCAAAATAAAAGCCAATTTTTGTCCATCTTCCTCCCATGGCCGAATTTTACAAGGGGAAACCATGGCTAGGGTTTTTCAAGCTTCCAAGCTCGATTGTAAGTCCGTTCTAGCCCCGTTTTTAATGATTTTTACGTTTTTGAAATCCTTGTAACACGATCTATCTATTTCTACCACTAATTTGAAGAGATGTCAAGGTCTAAAATTTTACCCATGATGGATATGTGTGTATTTTGATGTTTGATGGTAGAAAATGCATGTTTGGTGTTTGATAAACGACTTTTGCTAAGTGATTTTCGGTAAAAATGCCTAAAAGGACTTATTTGTAAAAGTTATAAAATGAGTAGTAAAAGTGTGAATAAATGAAAAATGTGGGCTGTTATGAGCATGAAATAGGTTCGGCTAGGCTTGGGTGTAATGAAATTGAATGAAAATCATTTTACGAGCCTAGGGACTAAATTGTAAAAATGTCAAACTTTAGGGGCAAAAATGTAATTTTTGCCATAATGTGATTTTGGGCTGATTTGAATAGTATAATGATTAAATAAGTTAAATGTGATATTATAGATCAAGAAAAATGAGGTTCGGACCTAGAACGGGGGAAAAACAAAGTATTTGACGATTTAGTCCTTTTTGCCATTTTTATGCCGAGGTAAGTTCGTATGTAAATAATGCAATGTTATATTTGTATTTTAATGTTTTGATATTGCATGAAATGTATGATTGATTCTATGAGCATATTCGACGAAGTTCCGACAAGAGAGAAATCCCGGTTGAACCTTAGGAATAGATTAGGATACAAGTGACATGTCACTAGGAACCCATGTGATTATGTGATTTATGTGTCCCGGGTGCTGGTCCTGTACGTCCTACCGGTGGCTGGGTATACCGGCATATGTTGCGGATACCTGACAGCTTGTGTGAGCAGCACCGTAGCTACGTCTCGACTGACAGCTTGTGTGAGCAGGCCCGTGGATAGCTCGAGAGCGAGCTTATATGTGTTATGAGATTTGTGGTAGCATTGGCTACATATGTGGCACTTATGTGCAAAGATTTCCGTGTATCCGATAGTATTCCAAGTGGTTCAACGGGTATGTCAAAGATGAGAAAGTATGTGATTATGTTACGAGTTGGTACAGGTATGTACGTAAAGTTTATAAGCATTGACTTTGTAACATCCCCAAACCCGGCCCATTCACTACGACCGAATCTGGTTATGTCACTGGGAAAAGACGGTTGAAAATCTTCTTAATTTAAAATAAAACATCGTAGTTTGCTGAATTTTGGAAAACATATCTTTGGAATAAAACTTTGCTATTAAACTCATTCATTTTTAAAACTTTAGTTTATAATATCCAATTTGAATAAATAGGTTGCAAACCATAAATCATTTTCACGTAGCAATTTAATTTAAATAAACCATAGTTAAAGTAATACCAAAAACATAAAATGGCCTTTATTACAACCCAACAATTCAAATAAAGTACTTATATCAAAATCAAGCATGGAATAATTGAACATCATCTTCGGCATGGGCCACCTTGTCCTCTCCGATCCCGGTCCAGCTTTATGCACTACCTGAAATGGTTAAGGGAAAAAGGTGAGTCACCCAGACTCAGTGTGCTACCCTTTTTCCCGGATTAGCAAAATATCACATACAAACATAATCATGATCATCATGCATCCCAATCATATGCACAGCAAT
>JBBHDX010000669.1:0-23297 GCA_039519145.1 Kokia cookei
CTTCTGGACGTCAACATCTAGTCCTAATTGCATCTTTTCTTCTTCCAATTGCTCTATCTTCTTTCCTAGCTCTGAATTCCTTTTTTCAAAATCTTGCTTTATGATCTCTAGCTCAGATGGGATCACTTGCAGGTATTCCTCCATTGGTCGAGTGCCTTCTTGACTTGGCACAGGGATGTTATCATTGACTCTTTTACCCCACCATCAATTATATTCGGGGGTCGTCATCGGACCTGCAGCAAATCTTTTCATTCGGCGGGTTTGGTTCCAGGCGTTAGACATTTCTCGGACCTTTTTCTTGTAGTTATCACCCTTATACGAAAACTCGCATTGAGCCAGCCCTTGCGTTGCTGGTATGACTGCTCTCTCGATCTATACTGCCTCAACACGAGTAGAGGAGCATATCCAACAGCTCCCCAAATCCCAAGTAGGGGAACCCAGTCGAAATCCCCACACCGGTAAAAAATCTCATCGGGGATCATCCAAGGGGCTCTCCATTCGACGTCCTCATCTTGGAGATTCTGGAGTATCATCATCCATTTTTCTTCTGAAATGTCATCTCGCCTCGGTGTAGCCACTAATTCTTTTAATGGAGAGTAGTTCTCGGAGAATACTCGATAAGAAACTTTTTCTACCTTCCAAAAGTGGCTATGAAACCATGCCAACAAGAGTTGCGCGCATCCAATGAATCTTCCTTCACCCGCTCTTCGGCATGCATTCAAAGATCTGAATGTTTCGGCCAAAATTGCAGGGACGGGCGTGACCCTCTTATCAAGTCTGTCGAACAAATCTGAAACTGCCTCATCCACGTGCCCTAGTGCTTTAGGGAAAACAACCAGCCCGTAAATGCTCAAAGCGAAGACATCGACCCTTTTCTTCATATCTGGGTGTGCTAAGATCAAATCTCGCAAACTATTCCAAGGGATACATTTACCATCTCCCTTTTGCTTGATCCGGGCTGCAACCCATTGCTCACTCATCCCCGTGATGTTCATTAGTTTCTTTAGGAAAGTCGGGACATTAGCGGCTCTGGAATAAACCTTGTCGGGTCTGAATTTTCGGGCAACGAAGTAAGGTCGTGTATTCTTCCACAGTAGGTACTAAGTCCACTTTTCCAAAAGTAAAGCAGCTGTAGGCGGGATTCCAAAATTGAGCCAGAGCTCGAAACAAGTGCTTGTCCACTTTGATATCGAGTAGATAGGGCAAATCACCATAATTACAGTAAAATAACTGCTTGATTTCATCATCCCATTGGACCCATATCTCTTTCAATTCTTGGAGATTATTCTGGGTCACGCTGATACGAGTGAAGTCCCACAATTCTGATACGTACCCCTCCGTCAGACTATCACCTTTCTCTAGTTGCGTTTTCTCGGACCATATTCGGACAGCCGCATTATCTTCCACTTTATCAAGAAATCCGTTTTCCATGACAAGCTCTCTATTTAGTAATCGAACGTGAATCAACACCTTTTTTATGATGAAAATGTCATGCAATCACAGTCAAAGCAAAACAAAACAAGTCAGTACATTTTATACAAAGCTAGAATTTAAAGTAAGCAAGAAATAATAAATAAAGCACCTATTCGGGTGACCACTAGGGTTTGGTGTGGTTCTACCTAGGGTAGGCTCTTAGGGCTCATTATATGCGGTTCGGTTCTAAAGTAAGGGTACCTGAACCGGCAGATTCCTCGATCCTCACCCATTATAGGCTCATACGGACCGAGTTCAGTTCAGGGGAATACATTTCCCTATGGCTATACGGAGATGAAAATCTCACGAAGACATAGGTACGGATGTATCCCGAAAGCGATCCACTATCCTATACGGAGGTGAAGACCTCACGAAGGAATAGTTTCTCACTCCCACTTAAAAGGGTAAAATCGACCGGTTATGCAATGCAATATGCGAAGATATATTAAAAGACTCGAACCAATAAAGCAAACATATCAAAATGATGCAGACCACAAAAATGAAATGCAACGAAAGGATCGTAAATTTAAACCAAATTATCAATTTTCGACAAAAAGACAAAAAATAATCAACTCGTGGCTTGACTCTCTTATTTTGTCCCCAGTGGAGTCGCCAAGCTGTCGAAACCATTTTTTTGAAAGGTCGACTTTTTATTTTAAAAAAACGAAAATGGGAGTCGCCACCAATCCTTTTTTATGAGGTGTGATCGGATCACCTCGTAATTTGATCGTTTTAATAAAATGTTTGATTTATTAAAACAATGATTTTCGGTCTACAAAAATCCAGAAAATGGGTTCGGGAGTCGGTTACGCACGAGGAAGGATTAGCACCCTCGTGACGCCCAAAATTGGTACCTAATTGATTAATTCATGTCTTAATGTCGAAAGTTGAAAACTTGAAAAGAATTTAAAAATACGATCCCTCTTTGTATTAATGTTAATTTTGCTTACAAATTGCTTGAAATAAATCGAAAGTATGTTAAAGACCTTCTCATCTCGAGGCAACAAAATGTCACATCCCGTAAGTTAGGACACGACACTTCGAATCCTTGAGAATAAGCTTGCCTTTTCTTTTTTTATTTGAAATCTTATGTATTTTAATTTTTGAAAGGATATTCGGTTATTCGAGTTCAACGAGAAAAATCGAAACCCCGTAAGTTAGGGCACGATTTTCTCGAATCTTCCAAATACGGAACATTGCCTATTTTTTGAAAATTTTATTGACGTATTTGGGTAAAAATTAATATAATATTTAAAACGATATATATTTAGTTTATTCGGGCATAGTAAAAAAATGCGTAAGTATGTTTAAACATGATTCATGACGTAGTTACAATAAAATAAAATGATAACACCAACGATATACAAAAAATTAAAATATCGAAAATGATGATGATAAAACACCAAATAAACAAGCAATGATCATATTATAACTTTTAATTCTACACTAATTAAATAATAATGAGGAAAAATAAATAATAATGTAAACGATAATAGTAAGAATAATACGAATGACAAGTGCACAAATAAAGAAAAACATAAACATCATATATATATTTTATACATATAAAAAGGATAAGGGATAATAGGTAGATAAATAAATGAAATAATGTATTAATTCTAATATCAATAATCAAAACATAAAATAATAATAATAATAATAATAATAATAATAATAATAATAATAATAATAATAATAATAATAATAATAATAATGGCGACAAAATATGCACAAATAAAGAAATAAAGAATAATATGAACTAAAAAAGAAGTAAATAATAATAATAAAATAAAAATAAAGAATATATATATGTAAACAAATAAATAAATAGATGAAAATAATACATATAAAATCTATAAAAAATTGATATTAAATGAACACGGGATTAAATTGAAATTAAAATAAAATTTAGAGTCTAAATTATAATAAAATAGATGAATAAACATAAAAGGGACTAAATTGAAATTTAAATGGGATTTAAGGGCATAAATCAGAATAAAATAAAATAGGGGGACCAAATTGTAACGCGCGAATAAGATGGGGGACCAAATGGGGAAATATTCCCTGCCCTCCAAAACGCACCGTTTCAAAAGGACCAAAATGAAACTAAAATAAAACTAAGTGGCAAAATAAAAAAAAAATAGAATAGGATCCCATTGAAACTAAAAAGCGGAAGGACTAAGGGCGCAAATAGCCCTTCCGTCCAAAAACACGCGGATCCTAGTGGATCTGGGTCGGGTCGGATCGAGTCGTCAAAACGACGCCGTTTAGTGTCAGAGGGCACTAAGCCAAAACGACACCATTTTGGTACCACTATTTAAATTAAAATTTTCAATTTTTTTTCATTTTTACATTCTTCTAAAAAAAAACAAAAAATCTCTCGCAACTCTCTCTCTCATTCTCCAGAATCCGGCCAAGGCTCCGGCGAGTCTGCCACGTCGGCCCACCGTCCGCGACGGCCACCGGTCGCCGGCGACGGCGCCGCCGTCCACGGTGGCCGAAAAACTAAAAAGTTCCCTTTTTAAACCTCTTTTTCGAAAAGAACCCAGACTGGGGTTTAAATCCCCAAAATCTAACCGATACTCGGCCGTGGGCAAAGAAACCGAAAGGTTTCACCCTTTCCCGACGAGGCCTTCGAATGGAACCCTGATGGGTTCCTAGGCTTCGCGAGTCGGAGGGAAAGGGGCTACGACGGCGGCGATGACGACGATTCCCGAGTAAGTATTCTCTTTCTTTCTTTTTAGGGTTTCAAAAAATAAATAAATAACCCTTTTTATTCTTATTATTATTTCGAAATGAAACAAAAAATAAAATATCACCTTTTCTTTGAGTTTTTTTGATTAATCTTGTGTTTTTCTTTTTGTATTCGATCTCTTTAAAAAATACATTGGTTGGGGCTTTTATAGCCGAATAATACATTAGATAGTCACTGTTCTTGCACTGTTTCTTCTGCTGCGGTTTCTGTTGTGTTTCTGTCTTTTTTCTCTCTTTTGCAGGTTTTGGTGAGGTCAACGGAGAGGAAACCCACCATTTTGGTGCAAGAGAGGTCACCTCGGGCGGCGAGTGCGCTGGCTCGGCACGTGGAGGCAGCAGCGCACATGGGAGGCGCGGCGCAAGGGTTAGGGGCTAGGGTTTCTGCTGAAAATGTTCAAGCATTTTTGGGCCACTGGGCCTTGTAATTTTGGGCTTAGGTTTTTTAAAATTATTTGGGTTGTTTTGTAATTGGACCTGGACTTTTAATTTTGGTATTTTTATTTGATTTTATTGGTTTTGGGCCCGGGCAAATTGGGCCTATTACACATGTAATGTGTTGTTCATCAGGTAAACTAATCAGAGAACCATTAAGAAGGAAATTACTACCATCTATAAAAGGAAAGACAAAAGAACAGAAATTGTTACTTATTGTGATAAAATATTCTGTACACAGAACTAAAGAGAAAACTAACTATAGCCTTGAATTCAGTTTAATTCTGAAACAGTTTAATTTCACTTGATTTCGAGGCTTGAACAATTCATTTAATCACCCCCTTAACTTTTCACATGCAAAAAGAAAAAATAGTTAACAGCTTGTGTCACACAGCACCCACTGCTGGTAACTCACCAAAAATATAGCCAACCGCAAACCACTTAGCGTTTAGGACGCCAAATGGGAAAATGGAGCAGCAGATGGACACTTTACACAAGCAAAAGGCCTCTTGTTTTGCCAAGGAATCTCAATTCAACATGTAATTACGAACTCCGGAGTGTGTCAACTCGATCAATGACATCCAATGCCTTGATCCGGTCAATATCAAAGTTGATGAAAGGAACTGAAGACAGCCTCCGAATAGGGAAGGGATCTTTCTTAGTTTCACTTGTAGGAGAGTGGTTACTGCTTTTACTTAACCTATGGTGCTTGCTTAACCTAGTTTTTGCTGTGTCAAATTCCTGGCTCTTACTTATTCCAGGTGTATTTTTCCTCTTACTAACATCTCGAAGCATCTCTTGATCTTCGACCGTCAACATTGGTGATGTAGGTTTCTGAGTTAGTTGAACCATCTTTCTGATTAGGGGACCTAATTGGAGACTTAACAGGAGACCTGATTCCACCATTGCAAGCCCTCACTTGGGTAACAAGATGGTGAAGCCACACTACCAAATCGAGAATATAAACTTCAGTTTTCTCCTTGTCCGCATGGTGTAGCGTTTCAATCCTGAGCAAGTCAGTTTGGCCAGCAGGTTTACGATTCACCTCAGACCTGAAAATTTTGTTCATAAAAGCTGAGCAACAAAAAGCATTAACTTCAAGTAAAGAAAAAATATACATAAATACAGATCTTACCCAGTATTTGCCCATTCTCCAACCCAGCCAAACCCATGATGAGCTCTAGTTGGAACAAATTGGTACAATAGAAACAAGGATCAGTAATTGGAAAATACACTTAGAAGAATAGAAACTAGTGGGCAACAGCTTCATTCTAAAAACTGCAGAGAAGGTATCCCAACCATGCCTTATGAACAGAAACAACAAAAAGTCTATCACAAAAATAGGGTACTGTAAGATGCTTACTTGGTTGTGTTAGTGGCAATGGGAACTAGCCACTGCAATGTTTTCTCCATTTCAGCTTTGATTTGTGGGACAGTTAGCTGAAAAGAAATTGGAGAATTTGTCAGTCGCATAATAGGAGTAAATATTTCCAACAATAAGCAACAGGGTAACGGAATCTTCGAACCAACGTTAGTGTGAACGATAGATGAACAAGTAGGTCAGTAATATATCATGCATCAAGATTATCCAAATTAGCACCTCTTCTTTTATCTGAAATGACTGCAGTCTGGACCGCAAAGCAGACTTTACTGTAGGCGGTAGACCTTGGTATAATGAATCCCTATTCTTAGGGGGCACAGAACTTGACCGAGACACCTGAGTACATTGAAAAATTAACTTATCAAAATCCCCCCCTTATCAAAATTAACTTAGTTGGATCATGTAAAGCATCAAACCTAGAACCACTTGCTTATATGCACACCCAGAATATAAGGCTCACAAGTCCCCAAGAAGCTCTAAACAAATGTAGGATACCACTACTAAAATACCAAGAACACTTATAAAGCTTTTATCAAGTTGAATGAATAAATTCATCAGGCCTGTTGCTGGTTCTCCTCAAATTTATCCAAAGCATTTTCCCTGATTCTTATTCATCCCCTGAATGACAATACTCTTCCATTCCTTTTTGTTTGGAACTTTATTGTAGATCTCAATCACGATAAGTAAAAAAGGATAGCAAAAGGATGCATGAAATGCTCCTGCAGTGTATAACCAAAATTTGTACTACAAAAG
Organism: Kokia cookei; assembly: GCA_039519145.1. NCBI lineage: Eukaryota > Viridiplantae > Streptophyta > Magnoliopsida > Malvales > Malvaceae > Kokia > Kokia cookei. Next base: position 6,794 of record JBBHDX010000669.1, read on the forward strand.
ATCCACTATCCTTAATCTCTACGACAATATGTCCTCTCAAAATGACTGCTTAGAGATCAATCCAGTCATCCATTCTAAATCTTCAAAAAGTACAGAAGAGGTAAAGAAAAGCCATTATTAGGCAGAAAATCTTAAACTCACAAGGGTATCAATTTGAGTAATGATATTGGCATAGTGCAATGCAAGACCAGCAGATCCCAACTTCTTATGACTACTAACAGAAGCTTTAACAGGTTTATCACCACCTGCAAGGTCACAGACAAAAACCAATACCACTCCATAAATAGAACAAATAGCAAATGCTGTGTTTTTAAGCATGATAGAAAATGTGCATGAGCAATAATGTTATGTATGCCATCTTAATACATGTAATCAACAAAAGAAGATGGCTTTCCTTGCGCAACGAAAAGGAAATAACCTAATGTAGATCTAGCTTTGAATAGAAATTAAGTTCAACATTACCCATTCTCAAACTTAGAGGAAATTAAGAATTTCCAATTACAAAGAGAAATTATACTTGATTAAAACTTTGATAATTGCTCGAGTCACATCCTTGCTCAAGTTTTATAAATAAGTGCAACTACATATTTTAACCATCACAAATCCTACCATAAAGTAATACCATTTCCAGATGTTTTCAGTTCAATGTTTTAAATTCTTACCAGCACTGCCAAAGGCCTCATGAATCTCTAAGTGCAAGAAATGCACAACATCTACAAGCTTCTCCATGACCTATGAACATAAGATATAAAACTTCATTCCAGAACAAATATATATTACCTTCAATAATAACAACTATAAGTGCAAAAAGCTTGCATAGTTTAGACTCCAAATCCATGGAAAGGAAAAAAGGATGAAGAACACTAACAGTCATTTAGGAGCTCATACTGAAAAGAAAATGGATAGAAATTTACTAACTCGTACCTCTTCCAAAATCCTTGACCAAAGAGATTTTTTCTTCAAACTTCTCACATGCTTCTTTTGACTCTTTAATTCTGCTTTTAATATTGCTAGGCTGTCTCCTGCATGTAAAAATCAAAAATATAGTACCATCATAAAATTAGCCATACCCCATAAGATTACCAAGGAAGGAGGAAAAACTTGGTCGTAAAGCACCTTCAATCTTAAAAGAACTGAGACAGCAAATAATTGCCGAGAGTGTCACAGACAATATCCAGTTTGACTCAACCTAGGCCTCTGAAAACTAAGATATAAATCCCAGGCTGGGCAGCCAAAATATGGAATGTAGCATCCACCAATCTAAATATGAGAGGTCCAATAAATTCAAAATAAGTATGGGATGCACTCATAGAAATTGTACAAACGAAATGTCACTAGAAAGCACTAACATGCCCAAGGGACATGAATAAGCTTAACAGCCTCATAAAAATAAAACTGAATTGAACATATATTGGTTTGAATGGAAATACATAAAAAGAAATTGTTACTTTACATATCAGCAGTTTTTTTTTGGGTTCACACATTGTTTTAATGAAGAAAACAAATTAGAAAGACCTAATTAATCCAGAAGTAAACAATGCCACAAAAAGGAAAAAATAAAATAAAGATCCAAGAAACAGGTTACCTCTTTGAACAGCAGTTGAATTATCCTCTTCCTGAAGCTTCCGTCGATAATCTTGTTCAAATCTGTCCAAGGCATGCAACTCATGATATAATTCCTGCAAAGAGAACAGTTCTCTCCTTAAATGATTAGATCAGTTAAAAATTACCAATGAATTGTACCATTATTCATATGCCTTCTTTCATAAGAAATGCATCAGAACAGCAAATTCGAAAGCAAGAAAATTTTCAGCAATCTTAGCTAATCTAAAACTCTGTACCATCAGCCGCTATAAATAGAATTTATATCCTCTTTTGTTCCTAGAGCCAATCAGCTTAAACTAACAATTCTCTAAGATGTCCTTAGAAAGCAACTATTCTCATAAAATATGCCTACATAGCAAATTATTCCCCATTAGTGAATCATCAAGGAAAGAAGATAATTGGTTTTTCAACTTAAAAGTGCAGGGAGGCTGGAGATCTACGTCATACTTGACTTATGCATTAAAATTGGGGGAAAAAAGTGTATAGTATTAAGAGATGATACAGATTTCTTTCATACTTCAAAAAAATAAAGCACTATACCATTGTCACAGTAAACTTTAAAGAGGTAAAACTGCCGTATGAGACAAAGAACTGCATTAAAGTGCAAAAATAAAGAAGCAATTGGTCCTTAAAAGTTCCAAGGTAAAAAATGTAGGTCGATCATTCCTTTCTAAAAGCTTGAGAATCAAGCCTTACTGGATTTGGATTGAACACTATTTTACCATCCTTGAATAAACCACCATATTTAACAGTTTGTCTGGCACACCAACGTTTGAGGTTGAAATTTCTCTCACCCACTACGAATTATCCAATATAGGTAATAATAAGAAAAGCAGCAAAAACAGAATTTCAGAAGTGGGTGCAAAATATGGGAGCAACAAAAGTGTCATATCAAGCCAATGGAAATTAGTGTCATCGGCAAATCACTCTTACAAAGTTCCGTAACAAAGCCATGAATCAACAAATAATTGGAATAGGTAGCAAGTTTTATGAATGTTGCAACAGTAGGAATGCCCACGACTTATTCTAGAGCCTCAACAGTGTTAAACATATTGCAAGATTGATTGACATGCTAAAATGCAATAGAACAAAACAGCATCATCATTACTTAAAATGTTGTAATAGATAATTTAAGAAAGAAATTTCTGAAGCCTTACAAAAGAAAAAACCAACAGAGAGAATATTTAAAAATAAAACTTTGCCGCATGGATATGTAGTTCAGACAAAGTCTCCAAATATAAAGGGAAGAAAAATAATGCAATAGGTAATTTAAGAAGAAAATTTCTGAAGCCTTGCAGGATAAAGAATAACAGAAATAAAATATTTGCCACATGGATTTATGGTTCATACAATGTCTCCAAACATAAAGGGAAACAAGAAATATTTTCTCTACTGCTTAGGAAAAGATGGAATATAAATTTCGGTTTTAAACAATTTAATCTTACACTGCAACTTCTAAGAGCAGCTTTCTCAGAATAATGGTAGGAACTGATACTTACAGCTGTATACTGAACATAAGACATCAATTGTTGCATTATTGCCTCTGCTTCATCCTTCAATTGCTTCTCAGGTGTAAGCTCAGAACCCAACCTAAATATTACAAAAGACACAGCATGAAAGATTTTAGAATCTTGCACTAATGTCATAAATAACACTTAAAAGAGTGCAACAAGCCAGAAAATTACTTTTCAAAATAACGATCCAAATTATGCCACTGAGGATCTTTACAACGGTTGCCAAAACGTACCACCTCTCCAGAAAAAACTTTTAACTCTTCCCTGTTGGAAATGGATAACAAAAAATGTTCAAAACTTTCACATTCTTTGAAATTTAACCACCATTAGAGAGGATATTAACAAACTGTATAACAACAAAATCATTTTCAAAGCAACATGGCATTTATTATCCACCTCTTATCAGCAGCTGCAATTCTCAGGAGTTCATCCATATCTCTTGATATCAAATTTTGCACTCCTTCTGATGGAAGGACCACCTCTTTTAAATGTCTGATGTTCTCCTTAGAAAGCGATTGCATCAGATTGGCACCTTTAACGATCGTATTTGCAACTTCAAAAGCTAGAATTGCTATTTTATTCCCTTTTGTCGTTACCCCTGAGGTAAAGCCACTGCTGAGGTTCAAATTTGTCATGCTACTACCAAGGGTGTCCAAAACTTCCACAGCCTTTCCAAGCCCAGCAGTACCAGCTCTACCTAAAAGAGAGCCAACCTCAGAAACCTGCAAAATGAAAGCAACAAATGGATTGCTTCAACAATCGTGACGTGTGTTTGGTAGACGATATCAAATAAGTTTTCTGCAATCTGCAACCCAATAAAAGAAACAAAATGATAATAGTAGAACAAGAAGTATCTTTCTCTGCTCCAATTTAGTAGGCAGATTACTATAACCAGTGAATATACTGCAAGAATTCACACTCCACAGTATTATAGTAACAGACCAATAATCATCAACCTGACTTCTCTCTACAAACATGAAATTCGGAAAAGCAGCAAATTTGTTCATAAAAAACAAAATCTCAATCATGATATGAGTTTGGCACATGGTTCAGAGGCGACCTGCTACAATTCTAATGGTTTCTAGCATATTTCTCTTCCCACCCCAACAATCTCAGTCCGAGCAAATAAAACGATCTTAGACATTTCCATGATTAAGCATAAAAGATTCCATCAGTTCTTAACATATTTAAGAAACAATGGAAGTTATCATGATTGCCAATATCCTGGTCTGTTATGTTATAGAAAAAGATTAAAGCTTAGGCATTTGCCAAAAAGCCTGACTTCTATCATGAAACACAAAATTTTCATGGATTTACATCATATTATCCATTTCTTTCAGTCATTAAGGATAGAAATATCTCCATTAAAGTGTGACAGTTAGTAAAAAGATCTCATTGATACAACCCACAGTTAGGTAGAGAAGCATGAGTTAATGCCAGTAAAAAGGACATTAGAAAACCTTAACTGTAGTTTGTTAATATTGTTGAAATATGTATATATTTTAAATTTATTTAGTTAGATAAATCTTATTTAGGTAGATAAGTTTTATTCATATTCTAGGAATACTTTATTTTATCTTTTAGTAAACTTTCATGGTATCTGAGCTAGGTTATCTCTAGTAGCATCATGGTTAAAACAGCCTTCATTGGAGATAAGAGATCCAGCAATCAAACAGAGGAAGAAAGTTTTACCGTTGAAACAACTAATGAAAATTATGAGGGCCAAAGTTCTCTAGAAGGGTCTCCATTCACTAAGGAACAACTAGAGCATCTACACAAGCTTTTTCAATCACCACAATTTCGGATGAATTCTTATCTTCCTAACTCATCCAATAATCCTTCTTCCTCCTTTGCCCAATCAGGTACTGATTTTTCTATTTTTTTCAGTGCCAAGCCTTGTAAAACAAACACGTGGATCGTTGATTCTGGAGCTAGTGATCACATGACTAGTAGTCATTTTCTTTTTTCAACTTACACACCTTGTGCAGGAAACAAAAAGATCAAAGTAGCAGATGGGTCGTTCTCGGCAATAGCCGGGAAAGGCACTGTTAAAATTTCGCCTTCCTTGGTTTTACATGTGTTTTGCAGTGCCAAATCTAGCTTGTAATCTCATATCGGTCAGTAAATTATCCCAGTCCTCGAATTGTCATGTTATATTTGACTCCTCTATGTGTAAATTTCAGGACATGGTCTCGGGGAGGATGATTGGCAATGCTAAAGAATCTGGTGGAATTTACTTTCTTGACGACGACCATCTAAGTCAACCAACAACTACTTTATGTTTAAATTCTGTTTCTAGTTTTGATAAGGTTATGATTTGGCATTATAGGCTTGGACATCCTAATTTTTACTATTTAAGATATTTGTTACCTGATCTATTTAAAAATAAAAGTCCTTCTTCATATCACTGTGAATTTTGTGAATTGGCTAAACATCATCGGTCATTCTTTCCACCTCAAAAATATAAAGCTTCCAAACCTTTTTCGTTAATTCATAGTGATGTTTGGGGACCTTCGAGAGTCTCAACTTTTTCAGGAAAACGTTGGTTTGTCACATTTATTGATGATCATACTCGCATTTGTTGGGTGTTTTTATTAAAAGATAAGTCTGAAGTTAAAAATGTGTTTCAGTCTTTTTATGCTATGGTGAAAACACAATTTGGTGTGAGAATAGAAGTATTTCGGAGTGACAATGGTGGGGAATTTTTTAGTGACCAATTAGGTGTTTTCTTAACCAAACATGGAATAGTCCACCAAAGCTCTTGTACAAATACACCACAACAAAATGGGATTGCAGAAAGAAAAAACCGACATCTTTTGGAAGTAACTAGAGCCTTGATGTTCACTAGTCAGGTACCACGTTATCTTTGGGGCGAAGCCTTGTTAACAGCTACATATCTTATTAATAGAATGCCTAGTAAAACTCTAAACTATAGAACTCCTTTCCGTCTCTTTAAAGATAACTTTCCTAACTCTAAATTGATCACAGATTTATCCCTCCGAGTTTTTGGGTGTAGTGTTTTTGTTCATCTTCACAACCAAGGTAAACTAGATCCTAGAGCAAAAAAATGCGTCTTTGTTGGCTATGCTTCTAATAAAAAGGGTTACAAATGTTATGATCCAATTGATAGGAAGATTATTGTTACCATGGATGTCACATTTGTTGAAACGCAATCTTACTTTGATTCTAATCTTCAGGGAGGGAATTATAGTAAGGAAGATTCTATAATTGATCAAGAAAAGACTAGGAATATACAACATAGGGATTCTAATAATGGGGAAGGCGAATTTATGATTAACACAGAAATTAATGATGTTAATGTTGTTAATAAAAAGGAGTATGAAGGTGTAGAGTCTGATCATGAGAATAAAGAACAAACAAAGGAGTTAATTGTTTACTCAAGAAGAAATCGAAATCAAGAAAGTGGAATCCACCAGATTCATCACCAAGAATCCGACCCGCAAGATCTTGTCAAAAGTCCAGGTAAAGCTCATAATCCAACCAATGAATTTTCTGATTTAGATATTCCAATTGCTAAAAGAAAAGGTGTTAGAAATGTTGTCAAATATCCCATGTCTAACTTTGTGTCCTATAAAGCCTTGTCTTCGACATTCTCAACCTTTGTTTCGTGTCTCGATACTGTGAAAATACCCAAAAATGTGAAAGATGCTTTACAGGTTCCTGAGTGGAAGGAGGCTATTTTAGAGGAGATGCGCGCTCTTGAAAAAACAGGTACATGGGAAACAGTGGAATTACCTGTAGGGAAAAAAACTGTGGGCTGTAAATGGGTGTTCACAACCAAATTCAAACCGGATGGATCTTTAGATAGATACAAAGCCCGACTGGTGGCTAAAGGGTACACTCAAACATACGGGATAGATTATCTTGAAACATTTGCTCCAGTAGCCAAATTAAATTCTGTTAGAGTTCTTTTATCAATTGCTGTTAATCTTGATTGGTCTTTACAGCAGCTAGATGTGAAGAATGCTTTCCTAAATGGGAAACTTGAAGAAGAAGTTTACATGGATCCTCCTCCAGGTTTTGAAGAAAAATTTGGAACTCGAGTATGTAAGCTCAGGAAATCTTTGTATGGTCTAAAGCAGTCTCCTCGAGCTTGGTTTGAACGGTTCACTCAAGTTGTTAAAAAACAAGGTTACTCACAAGGGCAAGCTGATCACACAATGTTCTATCGACACTCACAAAGAGGTAGAATAGCAGTTATTATAGTTTATGTCGATGATATCATTCTTACAGGAGATGATGTGGATGAAATAAGGCGTCTCAAGGAGCATCTAGCATTGGAGTTTGAGATCAAAGACTTGGGTCCTTTGAAATACTTTCTTGGAATGGAAGTTGCTCGATCAAAGAAAGGTCTTGTGGTCTCTCAGAAAAAATATGTGATTGATCTTTTAAAAGAGGCTGGGATGAGTGGTTGCCGCCCAGCTGACACACCAATTGATCCAAATGTAAAATTCGGAAATAAAGAAGGTCGATTAGTTGATAAAGGGCAGTACCAAAGATTAGTTGGTAAGTTAATTTACTTATCACATACAAGGCCAGACATAGCTTTTGCAGTGAGCTTAGTGAGTCAATTTATGCACTCCCCAATGGAGGAACATGAAGAAGCAGTGTTTCGGATTCTAAGATACTTGAAGAGTTCACCTGGAAAGGGCTTATTCTTCAAGAAATCCGAACAAAGAGGAATTGAAGCTTATACAGATGCAGATTGGGCAGGCTCAATAACAGATAGAAGATCTACATCAGGATACTGTACATTTGTTTGGGGAAACCTTGTGACTTGGCGAAGCAAAAAACAAAGTGTTGTAGCAAGAAGTAGTGCAGAGGCTGAGTTTAGATCAATGGCTCAAGGAATTTGTGAAATGATGTGGTTAAAAAGAATTATGGAAGAGCTGAGGAAACCAATAACTTCACCAATGAAGTTGTACTGTGATAGCAAAGCTGCCATTAGTATTGCTCACAACCCAGTCCAGCATGACAGAACTAAACATGTTGAGATTGATAGACACTTTATCAAGGAGAAGATTGAAGAAGGCCAAGTGTGCATGCCGTTTGTTCCTTCAAAACAACAGATTGCTGACATACTCACCAAAGGGCTCTCTAAGACAAGCTTTGATTTTCTTGTAAGCAAGTTGGGCATGATTGATATATATGCACCAACTTGAGGGAGGGTGTTGAAATATGTGAAACCCATATATTTTAAATTTATTTAGGTAGATAAATCTTATTTAGGTAGATAAGTTTTATTCATATTCTAGGAATATTTTATTTTATCTTTTAGTAGTTTATTAGAATAAGGGAATTATTTTCCCTTATGTTTTAGTAGTTTATTAGAATAAGGGAATTATTTTCCCAATTAGGATTATGACTCTTTTCTCTATTTAAGTTCAGTTCTTTAGTTAATAAAAATAGAACAGTTTTATTAAATGCTCTCTTGAAAACTTTCAAATATGACTAAAACATAATGAGTTTCACAGTATTAAGTGTCGGACATTTTTCATCAAAAAAGTCATTAAGCAATTATATTTTAATTTGTACTCCAAAGTAACCATATGGCAATGTGGCTTTCATATAATCAAAGGTTGTAAATGTACGCCGACCCCACCCCACCCATGATTGATATATATGCACCAACTTGAGGGAGGGTGTTGAAATATGTATATATTTTAAATTTATTTAGTTAGATAAATCTTATTTAGGTAGATAAGTTTTATTCATATTCTAGGAATATTTTATTTTATCTTTTAGTAGTTTATTAGAATAAGGGAACTATTTTCCCTCATGTTTTAATAGTTTATTAGAATAAGGGAATTATTTTCCCAATTAGGATTAGGACTCTTTTCTCTATTTAAGTTTAGTTCTTTAGTTAATAAAAATAGAACAGTTTTATTAAATACTCTCTTGAAAACTTTCAAATATGACTAAAACATAATGAGTTTCACAGCATCAAGTGTCGGACATTTTTCATCAAAGAAGTCATTAAGCAATTATATTTTAATTTGTACTCCAAAGTAACCATATGGCCGTGTGGCTTTCATATAATCACAGGTTGTAAATGTACACCAACCCCACCCTACCCTCCACCCCCCACCCCCCAAAAAAGAAAATATAAAGATAAAATATAATAAAAACTTAAGCTTTTTTGACGAATAACATGCATCAATACAGCAACCATAACAAAAATAATATGTAACCAAACAAGGGGGCACAATGCACACTCTAGGCACTCAAACCCTTGTATTGTCTGGTATGCAAAGCACAGAAAAACAGGTTGCTTAAGGGTGTACATGAGACACTAGTGCTCACAAGCTACTCAAGTTTAACTCGAAAAAAAACTCTAACTCAGTTTAGTAATATTGAGCCGAGCTCAAGCAGCTCGAGCTATCGGTCGAGCCAAATTTGAGCTTAGAAATAGTCAGCTCGAATGGCTAGCGAGCCTTATTGAGGTTTTCATTTTTAATATATATTTTTATATTATTAAATTACATTAATTCCCTTGGTATATATTATTAACCCTAAGGATAATTAACGAGCCGAGCTTGGACTCGAACTTGAATACGTACAATCATAATCAAGCTCAAGTTCAAGCATGAGTATGAAAATTGATAAATGAGCTTAATTTAGTTTGAGTAGCTCGATTATATCTCAAGCCGAGCTCAAGCTTAAAAGTAGACATTCGATTAAGCTGGACTTGAGTATCGAACTCCAAATTTCGAGTCGAGCTCAAGCCTGCCCATATTTGGGCTCGGTTTGGCTTGGCTTGATTACACCCCTAGGCTCGCCTAAGTGAAAGCACAATAAGCATATTTGTACTCCTTTCGTATGTGTCTTTGTGTGTATATCTGAAATATATAATTATTATAACAATAAACTCTACAAGTGCTCCAGTTTTTTTATAAAATTCTTTTTTTTCTTTTGTAGGCCAATAAGCACCATTTCTTTAGATATCATGTCTGTTGAAGAATACTCACCTAATGAGTAGGAAGTTCCATATTATCCTGTTTCTTACTGATGACACTACACCTAATGAAAAAAGTTTAAAATAAAATAATTAAAGAGAACTTCAATCAAGTTCTTTTTTATTCGTGCGCATATGCCCATCACCTTATTAAAAAAAAGGCACTAGGTGGATCAGGTGTGCACTTGATCAAATGCACCTTGCCCTTGAGGCATTTTTGTTGTTTGGCGCTAAGGAGCACACCTAGAGAATAGTGTGCAATAATAGATCTACAAGGAAAAATATAATAGAATTAAGCTCACAGCACTGCAAGAGTTGCAACATAAACTTAGCTTGTCTCATTAATATCATTGTAAAGCAACTTTACATCATCTCAATTAGTGCACATATGCATAATTGAAAAGGAAACAAACAACTTTCATACCCTTGATCGTACAAATTCCAAAATTGGTAATACTTTCATATTTACAAGCTTCTTCCTAACAAAAGTAACTGGGAAAAAAAATCATCACTTTGCCTCAGTGAAATCTAGAGATAACGCACTCTGATCATATACAGAAATTAGATATAAGCACCAAGATAAGGTTCACTAAGCAGTATATATAATAGAGAAAACAAGAAGTAACAGACATACATTCTTACAGCTAATGTGGTCTTAGAAGAAGTTTCCAAAAGGCATGCATTTCAACTTTCACCCTTGGCTGAGGATAGCTAGCTTACCGACAACATGATACAGCACAATAAAACAGCATCTGCTAATTACCTAGTAACTTCTCTTAGTCTTTAATTTACATAACTAATTTCACCTTTAGCGCATTCTATGTTGTCACAAATTGTACTCAGCTAGTTTTCAAAAGTCAAAGCCAATCCTCGGTCCTATATCTAGCAAAAAGACTATTGACCAAGAGATGGGAGGAAAACAGACAGCCTATTTAACCACAAGTGACTATGCCATTTATCATCTTGGAAAGACAGAGCCCATTTATATGGCTTTGACTAAAGAGGAGTTTATTTAACACACAAATGACAGCTCTAGGAATTAGGCCGTAAACCCCTTTTATTCATCATGCAAATGCACTCTAGAGAACAAGAGCAGTTGACAACGAAAAGATAACCTCCCAGGCCCATCTACTCAAGAATATAAACCTTTACATCCTTTTGCAATTGGTCAACACCTTCTGCATCAATATCCTTCCAAGTGAAAAATCTATGACTAAATGGACTGCAGACAACAATAGCCAGACCTAGTCCAGCATCTCTAAGCCCTCACATAAGTATAAAGCAATCTAAGAAAAGAGTCCATGCCGATACAATATAAGCACCTATGGAGAAAACAGAAAATTGGAACTAAATTTTGTATGGGAACAAGTAGAATTTGAGCTTACTTTTGCTGCAGTAACCTGCTTAGATTTTGTTGATCTCGATTTATCTGATAGCACCCTTGACAAACGAGGAATTCCATCATTGATATCATCTGCACTTGTCCCATATGGAGCTGTACTGATCTCTGGGAAGGAGAACGGTTCTCCAGACACCTTGTCTGCATTATCCTCAGCTGGAGGGGGATTTGATTTGGCGTTTATCTTAGCAGGAAGTTCACGGGTCTGAAAAACTAATCCAGTCCTTTGACCAATATGGCCATTAACATGTGGGAAGCCTCCACTGGGAGCATTATCTACAGTGGATCTCCTCGAGCAAAGCCCACCCATTTGTGCTTATCACGAGAAATTTTTATACTTCAGTATTGATTGAAATTTGCCATAAAAGGCCAAGAACCTCAAGTCTGTACAAGAACAAACACTGCTTCCTTATTTTTATCAAAGCAGTGATACAATGTAAATCAAAGCAGCTAACTTCCCACAAAACTAATAGGGCCCCTAGCTACTTACTGAATCAAAGCAGTCTAAACCTAAAGATAACCCATGTCCCAGCAAAGCATTCAGAGTACCAATTTTCATTCATACTTAAGCTCTAGTCCATTAACACCAAGTCTCACCAAACTGTAAAACAGCACAAACAGAGGCAAACTCATCAATACAAATTCCAAATAAAGCAGTGAAGAATGAACAAAACCTAGCTCAAAGCATCTAAAATAAACATGCAAAACCCAACTTAGGAACATAACAAGTAAAATGATTTTGGCTGTGCTGACTAAAACAAAGAATCCCCAGAATGGATCCAAATACCCATTAGCAAAAATAATCAGAACTCTGAGATCAAAAAAATCGTTCAATATAACCAAAAACAATAAAAGATAAGCTTACCAGGTGGGGAGATAGACAAAGGGTTGGATCTGAGAAGATAGGAAAATCAACAGGTATGCCGGGTTCTATTGTTCACTAACCAACAAACAGACAAATTTTACCAGAGAAGAGAGAGAGTAAGTACAAGGGTCTTTTTTTTCAACGATGGTGATGTTAAGATGAAGGGATCAGTAACAACAGCAAAAACAAGGGAAGATCCTAGATAAGATGTATGTTCAAATTAAAATGAGAAAGTTAGAGAGGGAGAAGACTTCAGTTCCAAAGGGGTGTGTCAGAGTTTGAGTCAGAGGCAGCTGCCTTCCATCTCAGCTTCTTTCGTCGCTGTTAATGCCAAACAAACAAATAGTCTCTCTTTTTCTCAATCATAGAAAAGAAAAGAGAAAAATATAAGAGAGTAATTGAGGAATTGGTCAAAGCAAAATCTCTCTCTTATGAAAAACAAAAAAAAAAACACACATTTTATTAGTTTTCTTAGGGAAAAAACTAGAGGTGTACATGGGCCGGGTTTGGGCCGGGCCCAACTAAAAATTTAGGCCCGTTCATTGGGCTCGGGCCGGGCCGGGCCCAAAAAATGGGCCTAAAATTTTGCCCAAGCCCGGCCCATATAAAAATGCTAAAACCCGGCCCGGCCCGCCCGTATTAATTTTTTATATTATTTTATATAATTTTTAAATATATATAATACATCAAAAATACTAAAAAAATCAAAATAAATATTTTTCAACAAATTGAAAATAAATTTTAAAAAATATGTAGACTTAAATAACACTAAAATAGATGCAACTTAACAAGCAAATGCCTCTAAAATAATAACAAAATTAACAAATGTCTTTAAAATAATAACAAAATTAACAATAAAATAAGTTTTATATAATATCTAAACAATAACAACAAAATAATAGAAACATAATAGTAAAATGGTAGCAAAATAAGGAGAAAAACAATAAGAAAATAATATTAAAAAAATAGTTTTTTTTTTCCTTTAGTGAATTCGGGCCGTCGGGCCGGGCCCGGGCCAAAAATGCCTTACCCGAGCCCGGCCCATTTTTTAAACGGGCCTTATTTTTTTGTCCAAGCCCATTTTTCGGGCCTATATTTTTGCCCAAACCCTCCCACATTTCGGGCGGGCCTTCGGGCCGGGCCGGGCCGCCCGGCCCATGTACACCTCTAGAAAAAACATTAGCAGCTTATTTTTCCCTTATTTTTTTTTATAAATTCTATTTCTTTATATTTGAATTTAGGATAAATTATCTTATTAGACTCTCCAAATTCTCATTTTCATTAAAAAAAATTTGACCAATTTGATCACTCCACTGTTAAATTTAGAATAACCTCATTTCCTTTTTAATTTTTTTCTCTTTAATTTTTCTTCTTTTTATTTCTTCCTTACTTCTTTTTCATCTTTCTCCCCTTCTAACCCAGAAACCTTAGCCATGGCCTTTTCTTTTGTCAGATCATTGTTGCTGAACATGATCTTGTTAATGAACGACACCGAGGGATGCTTCTTCTTTCTCCTTATTTTCCCTATTTTCGTTTTGCTTTCTCCTCCTTACCTACGGCTTCCACTTCTCATCATCATTGTCATAATCATCCAACACTTTCTTTGGTGTCGGGTTATCAATCCAGAAACCACTAAAGTGAAACTCAAAGCCTTCTATTTGAATCTATAGGGTTAGATTTCTCAAAAAACCCTAAAAATTGTGAAGTCGCTCTCAAAACTTTAGAATGTTCGTGCTAAGATCTCCTAACCCCTCCATTTTATATGGCCTAATTTTGAGATGTCTTTCTACTATTGAGCTCTTCGATGGTGGTTCAATGGAAATAACAACATCTTTAAGGGAGGTGGTGGCTAGGGTTTCTAGATTAGAATGGAGAAGAAGAACAAAAGAATAGGAGATAGAAAAAACAAGTGAAAAAAAAATGAATTAAAAAATAGATTTAATGATGGAAGAGATGGATTCAAAGGTTAAATGACTAGTTTAATCAATTTCTTTAATGGCAGTGTTATTGTTGGATCTGGTCCCTAAGTGTAGTATTTTTGTTTATAAACTTGTAATTTTTTCGAACAAATTGGTTAATAAAACAATTCATGGATTACATTAATATACTTTGTATAATTGTCCTCATGTGGTTTTTGCATGCAAAGCAAAATAGAAGCAAATATTGGCTCACTGGTTGTCTAATGTTTAAACTAATACTAAGCGGTATTACGTGGTCGGATCGTAATACGGAAAGACAACTTATATTAGTAGACGAACCTAAACATGTCCTTAGTCTAATCGAAAATGAGCAAACCGATTGAAAGACTAATATATCGTCTATCAAGTCCAATTGGGGAGATGCCTTGTCTTGGGCATCGGAGCGGATGACTCCCAGAAGATAGAGACATAGATGTGACTGACTGGACTGACAGTACATTGGACTGGACCCAAGAAGAATAGATCCTGAATCTGTTTATGGATTTATTCACTTGTGACGTTCAAAGTGTGGCATACCTTAATCCTGAGTGGATGACAGACTATGTATGCGTGACTCGTATACTTTGATGTAAGTAAAAGCCTGAGTTCAAATAGATAAGGAACCGAAAGCTGGTACGTCTTCTGCAGTATGTAGCATCATTCACAACAGTGGAATTCATAGCCCGAGATATGGGTAAATGATATCCTCTCATTGGCATTACATGGTTGATGAAAAGTAAACGTGGCCACGGGTCGTTTGTCTTTGTGATGAATGACTTGATTACTATTTGATAGTAATTGACTTTTCATGAAGGAAGATGTAATGGTTACCATGAGATAAAATAGGATCATATTGGGAGAAAGAATTTATCCCAAAGAGATTAAGGATATCCTATGAGGGTAACACACTTATGACAAGGTCATTGGACGAGCATTGATCGAGTTGCTTTCGTAATGGTATGTCATTGGGGAGAGCTCAGTCACGATACTATAGTGGAATGACTTCGTGACTAAATGAGTTTATAATTAATAGGCGAAAAGCTGGAACTTAATTATAAATCATTTGAGCCCTAATCGCATATGTCCAATCGGTCCCTCCGCTAGCTCGTTGAAACCATAAATGAATTGCATGTTGAATCAAATGAACAGAAATGGATAGAAATGAGAAATGAGAAACATTTGGAAATGAATGTGGTTTTCTCCAAAATGAAAATGACTTGAAAATGAATTTATGGTTTTCGAATTAAATGAAGTTCGAAAATGGAAATAAATCATTTGGTCATAGTGAATCCATTGAATGTAGAAATATTAAATATATTTTCTCATAGATTCTTTTACGGTAAAGTCGTCATGATTTTAACGGAATTAGAATTGGGTTGAGAAAATTATTTAATTGGGAAATTAATTTATTTAAATTAATTTAAGATGTTTATTTTGGGAAATAGAAAAACAAATACGAGGTTGGATCGAATTATAAAGTACTGGGTTAAAAGTTCAAGAAGTACTTGTAATTGGACCCGATATGGGAGAGGCCCAAAAAGCTTAAAGAGAGGGACGACAAACCCTAGTTTGTTTAACTAGGGTTGTTGCCCCACCTACTCCTAGTTAGACTAGGAGTTTGTTTTTCTATTTAAATAGACTTCTACAATTCAACAAGGGTTTTACCTCTTCTCCCTATAAATAGATGGCATCAGTAGGGCTAAATATACAACTTTAAGATATTGTTATTCTGCCCGAAAATAGTGAGAGTTTATTCTCTAAGTATTAATTCTATTTTCCGGAATAACAATTCTACCGGTTTCTATTGAGAAGAGATTTTGCTTTCACACTGAAAGTAAAGAAAACTATTTCTGGTTCTGTGTTTGATTCGAATCGTTCGAGCCCACACTCGAAGCAGTTCGTGGTACGAGAATAGCAGAGAAGGCTGTTCGGTTGAAAGCCAGGAACGATAAGGATCCGTCTAGCAGAAAACACAAGTGCGATTTCGGTAAAGGGTTTATTGCTATAAATATCACAAATTGGCTCGGTTTTCAAAATTTTTATTTTCCACTGTGCAAAAAAAAAAAGTTTTCAAACCGGATTTTTTCCAACCTACAGACGACCCTTTGCTGAGCATGATCCGCACACAACCCCTATTGAGAACCATTCATGAGGATCTCTCGCCTAAAACGATCCACAAGGAACCCT